>JAGFPH010011369.1:23971-34878 GCA_018207615.1 Philaenus spumarius
CTGTCACCTGGTAGGTAAAAATAAAACTATAATTATTTTGCTACAGGCTGGAAAGTGCTGCTACCAACTTTAAAATTGTGGACTATTATTTGTTCTAATAGATATTTTGGTAAATTACTTTATAATAAATTACTTCTGCTCGCATTAGAATGCCAATGTATTGAAATAGGGCCATGATTTTGTGTGTGTCTGTTTTCCTGTTTACACGATATAAGCACTCACAGACGTTGTAGAAAACTACCAAAATCGTCATAATTTTATTGCGGAGAGTTGAAAAGTCGGAGTCACGTTTTTGCATCAAAATTTTGAAAATACAGTGGGTAACGTTTTATATGTTTTTGGGTACGGGAAAACCAATTTTGACAGTTAAAATGTCATAGCGCTTCGGAGTCACATTTTTGGGTCAAAATTTTGAAAATACAGTGTAGGGTACCGGTACGTTTCATATGTTTTGGGCACGGGAAAACCGATTTTGACAGTTAAACAGTAGTAGCAATTCGGGGTCACGTTTTTGGGTCAACATCTTGAAAATACAGTGTGGGGTAACGTTTTATATGTTTTTGGGTACGGGAAAACCGATTTTAAAATCGTAGCACATCGGGATCACGTTTTTGGATCAACATTTTTTAAATTCAGTGTGTGGTATCGTTTTATATGTTTTTGGGTACGGGAAACCCGATTTTGAAAGTTAAAAAGTAGTAGCAAATGGGGGTCACGTATTTGGGTCAACATTTTGAAAATTCAGAGTGTGGTATCGTTTTATATGTTTTTGGTTAGTACGGAAAACCCGATTTTAAGAGTTAAAAAGTAGTAGCGCGTCTGGGTCACGTTTTTGAGTCTAAATTTGAAAATATTGGGTCAATATTTTGAAAATTCTGTGTGGGGTAACGTTTTATATGTTTTTAGGTACGGAAAAACCGATTTTGACATTTAAAAAGTCATAGCGCTTCAGAGTCACGTTTTTGGGTCAACATTTTGAAAATACAGTGGGGTAACGTTTAATATGTTTTTGGGTACGGGAAAACCGATTTTAAGAGTTAAAAAGTCGTAGCGTTTTTAGGTTACAATTTTGAAAATATTGGGTCAACATTTTGAAAATTCTGTGAGGGGTATCGTTTTATATGTTTTTGGGTACGGGAAACCCGATTTTGAGACTTAAAAATTATTAGCGCGTCGGGGTCAGGTTTTTGGGTCAAAATTTGAAAATATTGGGTCAACATTTTGAAAATTCTGTTTTGGGTAACGTTTTATATGTTTTTGGGTACGGGAAACCCGATTTTGACAGTTAAACAGTAGTAGCAAATCGGGGTCACGTTTTTGGGTCAAAATTTTGAAAATTCATTGTGTGTTATCGTTTTATATGTTTTTGGTTACGGAAACCCCGATTTTGAGAGTTAAAAAGTAGTAGCGCATCGGGGTTACGTTTTCGAGTCAAAATTTGAAAATATTGGGTCAATATTTTGAAAATTCTGTGTGGGGTAACGTTTTATATGTTTTTAGTTACGGGAAAACCGATTTTGACATTTAAAAAGTCGTAGCGCTTCAGAGTCACGTTTTTGGGTCAACATTTTGAAAATACAGTGAGGTAACGTTTAATATGTTTTTGGGTACGGGAAAACCGATTTTAAGAGTTAAAAGTCGTAGCGTTTTGGAGTAACGTTTTTAGGTTACAATTTTGAAAATATTGGGTCAACATTTTGAAAATTCTGTGAGGGGTAACGTTTTATATGTTTTTGGGTATGAAAACCCCGATTTTGACATAGTCGTACGGCGTCGGGATCACGTTTTTGGATCAACATTTTTTAAATTCAGTGTGTGGTATCGTTTTATATGTTTTTGGGTACGGGAAACCCGATTTTGAGACTTAAAAAGTATTAGCGCGTCGGGGTCACGTTTTTTGGGTCAAAATTTGAAAATATTGGGTCAACATTTTGAAAATTCTGTTTTGGGTAACGTTTTATATGTTTTTGGGTACGGGAAACAGTTAAACAGTAGTAGCAAATCGGGGTCACGTTTTTGGGTCAAAATTTTGAAAATTCAGTGTGTGTTATCGTTTTATATGTTTTTGGGTATGGAAACCCCGATTTTGACAGGTAATAAGTCGTACGGCGTCGGGATCACGTTTTTGGATCAACATTTTGTAAATTCAGTGTGGGGTACCGTAATGTTTAATATGTTTTTGAGTACGGGAAAGCCGATTTTGGCAGTTAAAAAGTCGTAGCGCGTGGGGGTCACATTTTTTGATCAATTCAAGCAGAAGTCTCGAAAAAGTGTTCCATCTTTTCAATAGTTTGTAAATTATTTGCCCGTAAGGTACTCCCACTTGTGATTTTTTCATAATAATATATTCCTATTAATTTAAGGGTCTGTAAAACCATTTAATTTCTTAAGGCAGATTGAATTTTATTACTTAACCATAGTTAATTAGTAGTACTATTAATTGTTATTTCCTTCCAAAATATAGGTTAGTTTACAGTCTAAGAACATTTTTAGAGTTTCACTAACCTCAAAGAACATAAATAAACAGTTTGACTTTTCTAACTACGTAAAATAAAACTAATGTAATATAAGTTAATATGTTACAAAAATTAAATTGTAAAAACCCCTTAAACCAATTTAGAGCTATTTTGTATAAAATAACACCAATTAATTCTGTAGTTGTATAAACCGAATTTAAATACACAACTAAAGATGGTGGCAAATGGGACCAAGCCTATAGGAGGCAAACTCCTAAATCCGGCCCTGGCGGATTGTGGTATAAGTACATCTGTGGCATTTTCAAAAGAAATTTTGATTTATTCTTAAAAATGAGAATATAAATCACATTTTTTCATTTTATTTCCATTCAGCTTTAAACAATGTATTTATCTTTCGTAACTTGTTTTGTGATTTTTATAGTTTACTCAGAATTGTTTTGAAATTATATCACACTATACTCAACTGTTTTGCGGTGTTAATAATTTTTTTAATAAAGAGAAGACCTTCAAAAATTCTCGCAGAAAGGCCCTGAACTAGTTCTGGCTCTGACCCTGCCTTTTGTAATGTTTTAATGCAATAAAAACCATATACTTTTCCAATATTTAATGTTGAAAGTTAAAGTTGTCTTTCACCCGTTAGTCCTTGTACAATGCATTCTTCAGATCGTACAGAGCAGGGTACTTTGTCACTTCTTCTATTAGTCTGTCATCCTCCTCGACGCTGAAGTTCAATTTGGCACTGGCTTGTGTAGACGGCATCATTTACAACAACGAAACAATCACTCAAAACGTTGTAATCGCTCCGCGACTGGTCTGTAGATCAGTAGCCTGCGACTGCGACTAGCAGCACATAATAATGTAAAGCCACATGAAACAGTGCATCGCGATCATCGAATCAGTCGCTCCAGGCGAAACCTACCTTTACTGCAAAGGATGATCAAAAAGTGGTTGCAAAACAAAAAGAATAAAATTGTTGTAATTTTCGATTAGTTTTCAAAATTGTCTGAAACTCGTTGTTTATAGCTCCATCTCTTAGCGCAAGATATGGAAAAATAGGGGTTGAAGAACAAAACAAAAAATAACTCGCTTACTTGGCACAGTATCAAAATTTTCAAAGTTTTATTGTAACCTTTCTAAATATTATCTAAAACTTTTTAAGAAACGATTTTTGATACGGACCGAGCCAAAATGAGGTTGCAGAACAAACAAATTAATTTCTCCCTTAGTAACACAATATCGAGTAAGTTCAAAATAATGATTTTAAAATTCAGATTATCGTAGTTAATATAATGTACTAAGAAATATTCGCTCTTTCAATAATGGCATCTTTTATCTACACAGTCATCTTTACCAGGGTGTAACTTATGCACCTGAATGAAGGAAGCGTTAAACATTTATTACAGAAACGATTTATATTTTTGAAACTTATTTTACAGATTCTGTCAGGAATTATACGCTAAGATCATTCTTGTTTAAGTGATAAAAATGTAGAAATTAAATTACACATTACGATAATTTATATATAGGTGAAGACGGGTAAGAAAGCTATATTAAATATACATGGGATTGTTTTGTGGATAAGTTTATATAAATAATTCTTTTTGTTAAATAAGCACAAAGTCCACATCACAATAACATTTTGATGTAAACAGACTTTCTCTTATTATTTTACAAGTATCATAAACAAGTCATATGGTTATTATTATATTTGTACTTACTTTCTTCTGTAAAAGAAAAATGCTCTAATAACCTACATAAAAATAGCATTAATATGATTATACTGTAGTGGGGCTACTTAATTTACAAGTTTTTTAAGGCTGAAATCTTCGTAGTTACCATTGTCTGTCCATAATTTACAAGTTAAAATTAAAAAATAATACTGTATTTCAAAATTAATTATGTTAACTCAATTAAAGTTACAGTACTTGGTTTAGAAGGGAATTTAGTCAGAAAGATTTTATAAACCATTTCCTTCCTCTCATTTGTTACGAAATGGAATGAGTCGATGCAAACCCAACAATTTGACAATAGCAGAATAATAATTATTACAGTTGTAAGCACAACTATGTAATATAGAGTAGGCATTTATGTAATTAGAAATTATGAGATCGCTGAGTGGCATTTATAAGTAAGCCATCATATGACTACAAAGACAAGATGGGGAAAACTGAGAGGGGAATAGAAGTTTTCAAAAAGTTAGAAACCATTAGAAAGGAGGTATTTTGGGAAAGGAACTTGGGTGTCAAAAATGAGATTCAACAAAGCATGACGACTGTTTATAAAATATTTACTCAAACATATTAAGGAACAAATAATCAAAGTAAATATTACAAACAAAAGAAATAATACTAATAATAATAAAAATCAACATTTTATATTTGAAGTGTTTATACAAAATCAAATAAATATTTATTTAAGAATCAAAAATTGAAATTATTATATGCAAAGAAATTAATAACAGTCGATAAATAATATAAACCAATAGGTACTTGTGAAGGCCACTATATCGATGGTTCACGAATTGCGAAATATAAGTTAATCACATGAGCACTCATACACACTGTTCTCAGTTAATTATTTTAAATAATTTTCAATTATTCTTGACGAAATAACTCCCTTAACACTGTTCACTACCAACAGTTCAATAATTAAACTGGCAACTCTATTTTAATTTCATAAAAGTACAACTTGAAAAATTGATTACAACGTACCAGACCACATGTGTAATGTTTGGTGATTTTTTTATAGAAAAATGTACGATGTGCCGGACCACGTCCGTCCTGACGGATTTTTATAGAACGACATATTGATGAAAAGGTTTTTAGTAGTGGGAGTTGTGGTTCCCCACTCTGCGTGTTCTAAAAGCTTCTTAGCTACTGTTTCCATTCACATTATATACTTTTCTGATTGGTCCATTCTTTAAACCAATGAAATTGTTCTGTTCCTAATTCAACCCTACTTGTCTGCATACTTTTACTAATTAATTGATAATAATTTAGTAGGTAGTTTATACAAATTTAATTTTCCTGTAATGGATACATGATATTATTTCCATATGTTACACAAGATAACATTCCATACAGTTTTATACGAAGGCCTCGATATCCTTGTCAATATTTTTCCACCAAACGTATTATAACATTTTGACCCAGTTGAGTAAGAACAAACTAGTAAAAGATTAAAGGATCCTGGCAAACCAATTTAAAAGAATGTAAAACAATATTATTAAGATAGCCTAAATTTAACCTCAAAATTTCGATCTAGACAAAATTATTCAAAGGACAAATAAATTCACATCAGGAAACTAAATACCTATATAATAAAATAACGATAAACACTCTTATTATTAATAAATAACACTTAACTTACCTTTTTTTTATATACAAACCAAATTTAATTTACAAGCAGACGTGAGCCTAAAATAAAATTCGAAATGTTTCACATTTCAAATTTTATTAGCGTATAAGTTTATTCATGTAATATAGATTGTAATAGAATTAGATTTCAAAATTGTGTATAGTTTATTAATTAAGCAAGGTGTTGTAAATAATTAGAAAGGTGTTTAAAATCAAACAAGTGAGGTTATTGGCGAATGTGCTGAAAGATACAAGTTGTGCTAATCCAGACGGTACATCGATTACATCCGTAGATGAATGTTGAACAGCTGTTCCTACGATTATATGCGCGAGTGAATAAAAACATTTATATATCCTACGATAAAGCAGATAATTATTTATTTCGATAAACTAAGACTTGTAAAAACAATATCAGTGTGAATATCAAATAAAAACATAAACATTTTCAACAGAAAACAAAATAAATAAATTTTCATATATTTTGTGTAAAAACACCGGCCACCAAAGTAATTAAGCAACAGAAACAATTGTTAGAGATTCTCATGACGGCACTGTTTTTTCAGAACCGGTATATTTGAACAAAATGGCTTTTCAGTTGTTATATAAGGCTTGGGAGCATTCAGACGTGCTTTGAGGATCAAAAATATAATTTAGCGTAAAAGTAATTAAAAATCTCAAGAAAAGCAAACATCAATCAAATATAACTACAGCCAAGATCAGAAAAGGATCTTAAACATTTCAAATAAAACTAATAATTGGTAAAGTACCATTTTAAACAAGAACTGATATAAGGTAATATCCAGCCAATTTCATTTAACCATCCATAAGAACAGTGACTTTATTTGCAGTGAAAACAATTATTCAAAATTCAATATAATCAAAGTAATTTCATAAACACCTTTAGGACTTAGAACATTTTAACATTTGTAGCATTAACTAGTTTTAGATATAATTATCTTGTATAGATTTAAGATTTTGTTACTGATTGTACATTTAATAGGCCAGGATTCCTTTAACCCGAGATTTAAGAGTCATAAAAATAAATTTAATAATCTTATAAATAAGTGCTCTACATATTAATACAGATAATTTTGTAAAAGTATAATTTGAAACTTAGCCTACTTGTTAAAGAATAAAGAACTATTTGTAATACAAAAGCCTAATTTCATTGGTCTTTTAAAGTAAGTGTTGATCTTAATATTACAGAAGATCTTAATATTACAGAATATATTATTATTCAAATCATTAAATATTATTATAATAAAAGAGAGAATAATAGAATCTACTTTTATAAATTGGCTTCCACAACTAGTGGGGCATTATTAAAAAGAGAATATATCATAATCTTATTATAAATTGGCGCAACCAACGTGCTGACGTATTAAGTGTACAATCATATAGTTATTAAGAAATATAAGCAACTTTTAGGATCATTTAAAAATATATTAACATTAGTTAATATATTATAAAACAAATTAATATTTTCAAACAAATTTAAATTAACACTAGACCAAATATCTTAAATAAAATGGCAGCAGAACAAGCTAAATATGAATTAAGGGATCAGCCTAAAGAAACTGAAAGGAAAATAGAATCCGATAAACAAAAAAGAAATGCTAGGGTAAAAAGGAATGTAGATCAAGTAGAGGGAGAATTAGTGCAGATAGTTGAGGTAGAAGAGGTTAGGCCACAAGAAGAACACAATTTAGAGTTTCCAGAAGTTAGGGAAACTGTAGAAAAGGTAACAGATGAAAATAGGATGCTAAATATGTTGCATGAATTGATGTTTCAAATGAAAGAAAGTTCAGAAACCTTAAATAAAAACTTAAATAAAAAATTAGAACAAAACTCAGAAAACTTAAATAGAAAACTAGAACAAAATTCCTACCAACTAAACCAGCTAGAATTAAAATTAGAAAATAAACTAACTACAAATTCAGATACCCTAAATAAAAACTTAAATAAAAAATTAGCAGAAAATTCAGAAACCCTAAATAAAAACCTAAACCTATTGGAAAGTAAAATAGATTACAAATTATCTGAGAACTGTAGTCAAATTTATGAAATTAAAGAAGAATTGTTGGCAAAATTTGATGAAAAAATTGAGACTAAACTTATAGAATTTAAAAATCAAATCCTATTAAACCAAGATGAATTAGAAAAAGATATTAAGAAAACTTATCAGAAATTGGAGGACAAACTAACTAAACAGAATGACACAACTAAAGGGGAGATAAACAATTTAAAATTAAGCATAAATGAACAGGGAAAACAAATCAACAATTTAGATCAAACTTTCTACAATAAAATAGTAGAAATTGGAAAGAATTTGGACCAGGTTAATTTGAGGTTAAACGAAACCGAGGAAAATATTAAACAAAACAAAAATGTAAGTGGCAATCCACAAATATTATATGTAAGCTGTGAAAATAATAACAACGATACCAGTATACCTAAATTTGACGGAAAGTCCAACAACCCAATCGAATACTTAAAGCAAATAGAGAGGCATATTATTAAAATTGAAAATAGGAGAAGCATAGAAGGTAGAGAAAATTTAAATATTAGGGAAATCATTGATTTGTCGATGGAAAACAATGCAGCAAGGTGGTGGCAAATAGTACGGGAAGAGATTGACAATATAGAAAGTTTTAAAGAAAGAGTGATTGAGAAATATTGGAACGATGAAGTACAAAACGGTATTAGGAACAGAATAGAGGTAGAAAAATATAGGCCAGATGGGAAGTTAAGTAGAGCAGAATACTTCATCGAGAAAGTAATAATTATGAGGAATCTTACACCTACACCTTCGGAAGACGAGATAGTTAAGAGACTTACGAGACACTTCGACGACAGAATTAGGGACGCTAGGCGAATACAAAACATAAACACGATTAGGGAAATGGAACGATTTCTAAATGAAGAAGATATTGAAGAGAGAAATGAACTGGTAAGGAAGTTTGAAGAGAATAGGAGAAGATTTAGGCAAACAGAAGTAGAAAATAAATTTAAAACGCCATTTAGGGAACAAAATAATCAATTTAACAGAAACAGAAATTTTACTGGATTTAACCATAACAACAATAGAAATAACTTGTATAGGCCACAACACAGAGAGAACAATTATGTAAATAGACCAAAATTACAACAATATAGATACAGGGAATATCATAGGCAACCAAGGGAAAATAACCAACAGAGATTTCAAGATAGCCCACCCAGACCAAACATGGTACATATGAGAAAGTTTACTGATGTAAGAGAACCACAAACAAATAGGAATGTAAACATGATACAGGCACAAGAGAAGACACAGGAAGTTGTATGTGAAGCGACTCCTAATTTAAACTGTTAAGCACTGAAACATCCATTGGAATTATAAATAATATTAGGGAAAATAAATCAAAATTAAAAGATATTTCAGTGCAATCAAATAAAGGAATTTTGGAAGTTAATAAAGAAGAAAATTTAATAGAATCATTTAGGCCTAATTTTGAAAACAATATAATAATCACCACTGTGTTATGTGATAGAAAATTTTTGACTGAATGTGACCAGGAGGACAAGATAATTAGAAGAAGAGGGTATAACGAATTTAACCCAGAAATAAATATTAAAATAGGTGAAATAGATATAAAAGGTTTAATCGATTCAGGAAGTAATGCGACATGCATGCAAAAAGAATGGTTTATACAGAATAGAAACAGGTTAGGAAGATTTGAAGAGTTACCCTTAACAGGAATTAATATCATTACAGCAACAGGAAAGGTTAGCCGAAGGATTGAAAGTATAATAATGTTAAATGTTAGAATTGGAAAGATAATATATGAAATGCAGTGTTTAATAGTACCAGATTTATTAAGAGAAGTAATTATAGGCATGGACAGTATTGGTGAGTTAAAAATGAAGTTGGATTTCGACGAAAATAAAATAATAATTAATTATAATGATATGAATGAAGTAATAAGTATGGATAAGGAAAGAAACGATGGAATTAGATGTGAGTTGATTGGACAGAAAGAATATGATGCGATAGAATTAAACAGATATTATGATAGTGGCTACGAGGTAACAAATGAAATAAAGGACAACCTAATCATAGAGTACAATCCGACCATGGTACGCAGTTCACAAACAAACGTTGGGTTAAATATTTGACAGACAACAACATAATACCAATATATTCACCAGTAAGGAGACCTAACAGCAATATGGTTGAACGAGTACACAAAGAAATTGGAAGATGCCTAAGAACATATTGTCACAATAACCACAAGACTTGGAGTAGATATATACCAATCATAGTAACCTATTTAAATGAAATACCACATGACACTACAGGGTACACCCCAAATGAGTTGCAGTTAAATATAAAAACACCTAGATTTTGGCATCACATTTTAAATTTTGGACTTTTGGAAGAAGAAAATATAAATTTAGAAATTAAAATTGAATTGGCAGGACAACGAATTAGAAGGAAAGGAAAAATTAGGAACCAACGTTACAACAACCAACATAAATTAGTAGAATTTGAGACAGGAGAAAAGGTGTTGCTAAAAGAAACTGGTTATTCACACCAAGTCAGAGGAGAAATGTCGAAACTATTCATGATTTATACTGGACCATACATAATCAAGGAGAAGATTGGGAAATCCACCTATATATTGGCATATATTGATAGACCAACAAAATTAAAAGGAATGTTCCACATTACCAGTATTAAGAAATATTATGAGAAAACTTCAGATAGGGAACTACATTAAAGTTAGATAAAAATATGTAAAGGGAGATTGCAGTAGGAAATTTAATTAAACAAAGTGTTGCTTAGATTTCTGATAATTATAATTAGTTAATTTTCAAAGTTGTATAATTGTAAAGTTTATGATGTTTATGTTCAGTAGTTTTAAGAAATGTTAATTGTTAATAAGAAATGTATATAAGTAGGCTTAGAGCAAAATGTTATGAAAAGAAATTTATAATTTATTAAAAATTTTCAATTTTATAAAAATTTTAAATTTGGAGGACAGTTATAACATTTTGACCCAGTTGAGTAAGAACAAACTAGTAAAAGATT
>JAGFPH010011370.1:0-19862 GCA_018207615.1 Philaenus spumarius
TTGAAAAAATTCGAAATTTTAGGAGGGGTTTGGGAGGGATCAAAGTTACTAAAATCATAATTTCAGATCTTTTATTATTATGACGATAGTGCTTTTATTATTTAAGATCTATATATATATAAAAGCCAAATACCACTCACTGACTGAACACTTAAAAAGAATACAATTACGTTAAAAAGACTGAAAATACCAACCACCTCGGGCAACGCCGTACGGGTCAGCTAGTTGTCTCATAAAATTGAATTTTCATAACCAAATTGTAACATTGCTAGTCCGTTCAGTCTAAGTTGGCGCAAATAGTTATCGATAGTCCTGAATTTTGAAAAACTTCTTTCACAAGTTGAAACCGAAATGCAAAAGTTTAAAAACAACTTTAGTGCTAAACATAAGTTTGGCCAATCCCCCGCTTCGTCACTATAATCGCCAAGTCGTCAACAGGGCCGAGTCTTAACTTACTGGTTTTTACGAACAACTCTTTTTTTTCTCAACTAGGCATTTTGCTGTATTTGGAATTTTTTATTTACTTTGAGCTTGGCCCTTGCTTGAAGTGTACCTTCAAAAAATCTTATTTTATTTATGAAAATTTGTAAACAGTATATTTTCCTTGAGAAAAAATTTTATTTTTATACTAGGGTGGGGAATCTATGGGGCCCCCTTAGTAAGTGGGCCCGGGGTGGACCACCCCCCCTTTGGAACACCACTGATTATTTTTACAAATTGCATCAGGCTATATTTTATTTTATTTTGTTAACACATACTTTTATTTCTTCTAATTTTAGTCAATAGTTGCTTTTAAAATTAAAAGTTATTATCTACATACAAGATCTTTAAAACTGTTTGGACATAACACGGTTTTGAACAAACATACAAAACTGATGTCCTTCTTATTTTCAAGATGGTAGCTGAATGAGAACACCCCATCTTCCAATTCCTACGGTTTCAAATAAACTTTTTAGGATCCTCCTAGTTTTATTAAATCCTATGTTCCTTGTCTTTTTCTTACAACAGTATTTTTTAATTACTAAATTGAAGAACAAATTATTTCTCACTTATATACATAACATGCACGGTATTCATATTTTATAAAATAAAATATCGAGTGTGTAAGAACAAATCAATGAGTCTCAAGCCTTGGTTTTGTACGAGTCATACCATTACCAAATTAATAACTTTGACATTGAAACTCATTTGCATACCAAACGTCTTTATTATACTTTTGGATCTTGTTATAATTATTCCTTTTTGGTGTTGCTCGGCACCATAATAATTAATAATAATTTGGCATAATTGGCCTGAGCCACTTAAAATCTATGAAATAGAATAACGATCCAAAAACACAAATTTCTGTCTGAATTTTACCAACAATAATACTGTTGTAATAGTAGCCCAAGTTAACATTTTGTTTTTAATAATTCATTTTAATTCTGGTTTTATGAACTTCCATCCAATTGTATATAAGTTACTAGCTGAATAGAATTCGGCGAATCTTCTACGTCAACCCTAATCCTTCTTTAGAATGTTTATAGTTTGTCAGTCCTTAAAATACCTGAAGTAATCCCTCATCTCCAATGCTACTATAGTTCCGAACGTTGTTTACCTTCGATTTTCTGTAAATAGTTAAATCTTCATGAAATCAATTATAAAGCTTGATTTTTATATTTAGGTATAACTGGACACGTAAGGATCGACAAGAATGGTGAACGAGATGCTGATTATTCAATTCTAGATTTGGACCCCATCACTGGAAGGTTTGAAGTAGTAGCTCACTATTACGGCATCAGCAAAAAGTACAACCCTGTGCCTGGCAAACGGATCCACTGGCCAGGAGGCAAAGATGGCCCTCCACCAGATATACCCGGATGTGGATTCATGGGGAATGATCCTTCATGCGCTAACAACGGTTTGTTTGTATATATAAGTATATAAAATAACACAAAGTCTCTGTATTCTCTATTGGTCCATAATATGTTTATCTCTTGAGAGCCCATTGATTCATATTACGTAAGTGGGTTTTCTGTGGAGGCATTCCCTGATTTAAAAATGGGCCAACTTTGTATTTGCCCAGAGCACCAGTTTTTGAGAAGTGTGAGAATTTAAGATCACAAAAAATTAGTACAAAGTTTAAAGAACTGGAAAAATATATTTTTTTAAGGAAAGTAATGCTATAATTTCAAAAATTCATATTAAATTCTACAATTCAAAACGCAACAGGAAAATGTGTAATACCTGTTACTAGTTGATTAACCTCATTTGACCTCATCAAGGGGAGGGGGAGGTGAAGGAGGAGGGTAGCCGGGGTACTATTTTAATGTTATTTGTTTTTGAAAACCTTTGCACAAATCAAAATAGTCGTATGGTAAAATGTGTTCCATTTTGTTGTTTCTATTTGTTGTAAAAATGAAATTTGTTTCCATACTGTTATGAACAAAGTCAAGGGGCAATGTTAGTTCATACTAACTACTGCAGTGCACTTAAAAATATTAGACCTAAAACCAAATATTTAAGAAATACATTTAAAACAATAATCAAAGAATACTAAACCTTTTTTAACATAGTACAATAAATATACTATAACTCATGTTTTATTAACGGTAGTTATAACCGCCATTTACAACTGCAACAACCATTTATAAAAAAGAAAAATACAAGCAGTTTGTATCTTTAAAAATCTTAGTATTTAGTTGCATAATGTGCTGTTTTAAAATGATAGTAAATAAGTTTGATATTGCAAAACCGTATGATATTTGGGGTAAAGGAAAAAGGAGGGGGCGGCTAAAGATTATATGCTCAATCTACCTGAAATCGCGTACTGGGTGGACGTTTTTGACTATGTTTACTACTATCCAAGTTAACAACAGATGTCTAGATATGTCATAAACATCTTTAATTTATAACAATATTATGAAGAGATGCAAAGTTACTATATGAAGTATGAAAGCTGTATTTTTAATGTGCAAAAATAGCTTTTATTATTTTTAAGGTATTTTCGTTTTTCTTTTAAATTACAGAATAGTTATAGAATAAGTTCTTTGTCTGCGTGTTACATTCAAATTACTCAGGAACAGATCAAACAAAATTTTACACAGTTATAAATCAAGTTAAACAGCTTAATTTTTTTTAACGTCCTGCTGTTTTGCACTTTAAGGCTAATGAAGACGGGACCTACAGTTTTATGTGGAATCCGAACCACAGCCAATGATGTCTGTTAAGAAACCATTTAGAAAATTATTCGGGGTCAATGGGAATTGAACCCGAAACTTTTCCATTGATGGTTGCCATGACGATTGATAAAGCTTTCACGCCTTAACAACCACGGCCGTCGTGGCTTAAAACAGCTTAAATTATTAAAAGAGTAAAAATTCAAAAAATAGTTTACTATGTCCTGGATAGGGCCAAAGATTTGTACAACAACAAAATAATTATTTTATGATACTGTTTTAAAGGTATCGTTTGGAATGACTTTATACAATGCTTTTAGAATTTGTTGGTATGTGTT
Source organism: Philaenus spumarius (assembly GCA_018207615.1). Taxonomy (NCBI): domain Eukaryota; kingdom Metazoa; phylum Arthropoda; class Insecta; order Hemiptera; family Aphrophoridae; genus Philaenus; species Philaenus spumarius. Next base: position 3,497 of record JAGFPH010011370.1, read on the forward strand.
TTTCAAAATATTTCTGACAATGATGCTAAAAACACAATCCACTCCCATTTTGCAAAAGTACTTACTTTGATGATTTTAAATAATGGAAAAAGTTATACTATTGCATAACTTACTGGGAAGTACTTGGTAGCTTGTGTTAATGCTGATCCTTATAAATTAGGAACTATACTTTTTTGTAGGTTTGAAATTTTTCCGCCATTTTGAGTCAAACTAACTTTTTTTAAATTGGAAAGAGGATATCTAATACATGATATTCACACAAAATTTCATAATAAAATTGTGTTGAAAGACTTCTTTCAATAAATGTATTAATGTTTGGGTTAAAAAGTGTCTAAATTTGTAATAACGGAAAAATTTGTGTTAACAATAATACAAGGTAAAATACCCCATCGAAACTCTAATAATGTGTTTCTCCTGCCGAATACTTCCAACAGTATGAGTAACAATAATGATAGCAATAGGATAGTAACTAATAATTAATTAATAACACTAAGAATTATATGGATAATATCATATTATGACAAGTGGTATTTTACTCACTTTAAGTATTACAATATTTAATTTTAAAATATTAATAACCTAAATTAGACTAAACCTAAACAATATAAGCAACAAAAACTTCAAACTGGTTTATAAAGATAACCCAGTTATATATTTTGAAATTAAATATAGACATTTAAAAAATCTGATAAAAGTTAAACAAAACTCAGAATTACATTAAAATAACACAATTTTATAATACCTATATTAGAAAAATAATATGGTCATAGTGCTGAGTCGACAATTAGCAGCTTTACTTTTATTGCACTGCGTCAAACAACCACAAAATGCTAAGAGAAGGTGTAACAATATGTTTAAATGTTTGTGATGCTATGTGTGTGTGTGTGTGTGTGTGTATTATGTAAATATGTGCGTGTTATGTTTGACTAGGGACTGCCAGGGATACTAAACCCAATAGGATAAGTGGAGCTAGTGTGCACCTCCTATGCGGAGTCTAAAATATGTTTTCCCATATTTTGTTAGTATTGTAAATGTTTTGTAAAAAGAACCATTTTCTTGAAACAAATTGATTCACTTTGTTAACAACTACGACATGACTAAATACATACACATGTATACAAAAAGGTAAATAATTATCTCAAATTAAACTTGATTTATAAATATTGTTGCAAAAGACACATTTAGGCAGACACACAGATGAAAAATTAATTGTTTTCCATGAAAGAGTATTGAGACTATTGACCACCTTGTTTTGTTGCTCGCTGAAATAAGGATCATGATTAGGCAAGACCTGACATCTTGGACTGTTGTGAATACACAAATCAAAATTTGACAAATAATGATCTTTCAGAAATGCCTGTTACAAAATAAATAGTCCAGGTTGCTTAAATAAAGTTTAAAAAGATATAAATGATTATACTAAAATAATTTCAAATATAAAAAACTATGCTTTGATATTAAGTGGTAGACTCACTTCCTCCCAGATAACAAAGAGACTTTGGTCATGGAGTAATTTAATACCTTGAAGTAATAAGAATTTTGTTGCAACACTGAATTTGTAGGTGCTATTCCTCAATAAGCAATTGTTTATTCTATTAAAAAGCTTTAATTATTACAAATTATCGAATAATTGAAAGAAGCCAACTTAACCTCATGGTGAATAAGTTTATTATTATTATAATATATTTGATTTACCGTACTTATGAATATGTAAAATCTTAACCTTATTTAAACATTAAAGATATTCTTTATTTTTAGCAGTGCTCATAAGCCCAGCAATTTAGAATAATCATCCTTTATTGATTATTTATAAGTATGTAAGAATAAATAACTTCAAATGTTTTACATCTACAGACAGCATTCAGAACAGAAGTTACCAAATACAAATTTATATCTATTAAATTATAAAATTTGAATGCAATACTCCCCGTTTGCAAAATACAGTATTAGTTTGTTGGAGAAGAAATTTTAATTGACCTATTTTATTCAGCATTCTAGGTGTGTTACACACACTCTCTGTTTAAACTGCAAATAACAAGATCAAAACAAATGTTTTAGTTGTAAGTTGTAAATAGACAAATATTTTATAATATAGTAATATACAAATAAGTTAAGGTAAACATCAGCAGCACTTGAAACATTGATTTTATTACAGTTTAGAGGTTTTATAACATTGTATTGTATGCATACAGATACACAAATGATCCTCCTCTATGGAATGGCAGCTTTCTCTGTATTTGTAGCCTGCGCAATTGTTTTGGCATTTTTTGCTAACAAGTAAGTAGTTTTAAGTAACAATAATTAAGTTATTATAGTATTACTTTAAACTCACGTTTATACAATAAAACACAATATAATTAATTACAAATTTAAATTCAAAAATTTATTGTTGTGAAGCACATTTTTATATAATTCAATAGACAGTGGCAACATATAACGTTCAATATAAACACATCTGGGAGTAAAATTATATTTATTTTTTTACCCATCATCCATTAATAGTGGCATCCATTACAAAAGTTAACAATAAAATTTTATAAGGATAACGAATAAGTACAATTAAATAAGAATATTATATTATAATCATCAATAACTACAAAATCATAACCTATTAGGTTAAAGATTGAATGATTTATGAACTAGTTTCACAAACCATAAAATCTTGGAGAGAGTACAAAGCTTTTAGTTTGAGCCAATTACTGACTCTTAATTTAAAATTATTTAAATTAATTGTCCAATCACCTGAGGCAATTTATTAAAAAGTTGTATTTTTAAACATAAATGAATGTTGTTAGTTTTTTAAGCCTTACGGGTATTAGATCTATCAAATATTTAATCTACTGTTCAAACAATTAAACTAACTACTATTTATAAAATATATAATGTTTTGTGGAGTTAAAATACCTAGTAAAATTTTCTGGTTTAAATATCTATGCAAGCAGGATTTTTGTAACGTTAACTTCTCAGAAACTATTGAAACTCTTTTAACCATTGAGGAGTCTGCTAACAGAATCTTTTACTTGATTCAAATAAAAAGCAAACAAACTGGTCCCTTGATGCCTTTCAGAAAAAGAAAACTTATTTCTAACACTACAATGATTTATTTGGCCACAGACTACAAAAATGTCAAATGTTTTATGCAAAAGACATGTGAATAAAATAACGTTAACAAATCTTATGCATGTAAAACTATTAGAGTTTTTGTTGTAGTTCCTATTTCTAGTTAAATAATTTCGATTTCTTGGAAAAACGCTTCTTGAATATATTCCAAAATATTTTCCAATGAGACAATTTTTTTGTCTCTTATTTTTTCACAGAAAGTTCAAAAGCCTTCTTAATTTTTTTATATTTGAATTTATAGGTTACGATTTTGTTGTTATAATTTAGGGTTGCCAATATAAATACAAACAAAACTATATAACACAAAATTGAATATTAAATCCTTTGATTATTAAATTACATGTAAAATAGTGTACATAAAGTTCACTTTTAATTAGGGCTAAAATTGTCTCTAAACAAATGAATGTGTCAATGAAGTATATATAAAAAAAAACAATGGACCACACATTAAAAGTGTAAACCTTTTTCGTGATATTACAAATATGTAATATTATTAATTTTAGGAGTACTTGGGTTGATATAATTATTTATAAAAGAATTTGCGAACTGAAGGAAAAGGTTTTATTAAAACATTTTTTACTAAGACATTTAAAAAAAAGTTTTTACATGTTTCATTTTTACATCATTTATATTATTACTAAAAATAAAAACACAGGATTCAATTCTCACAAAGATACGCTTAGTTGTCAAACTCGTTTGAAGGACAAAGTAGGTCATCATCCCCAGTAACATTTGAGCTACAACAAAATTATAACTAACTGAACAAGTTGTTATGCTACACAAGTATACCCTTTCTCATAGTATGGGGTGATCTTAGTTATCTTAGGGTTAACATAATAGCGCAAGGTGTTCTAGAACGGTACATGTTCGCAACATAAAAATCACAAGGAGCAAAAACATTGTATACAATTATGTGAAAAGAAAAAAACCATATCAACAAAATGTATTATGTATTGAAAAATGTGCTGCTATTGACAAAAGAGTCATGATAATTGATAACACATAACAGGTTTTTAAGCAATTAGGTGATAAATTTTAACACAGCTTTTCATTCTTTCACACAAGTACAGTTTTAGTTTTAACATGTGGAATTAGGCTTTTTTTACATTATTAAACATGATTATTAAACATATTATGATAATAGCTTAGATGATGCTATTCATTATTCATTAACATTAGTATTATCATTAGTACAATGATCTGACGACTCTAGAAAAGAAATAATTGGTGTGTGATAACTGAAGTAAGAAATGAATGTTCTTGATTCAACTTTCCTAGAAATCTTGTGAAAACTCCATAGATTGTGGTGCCATATCATGTAGTGCTTTGTATTGGTTCATTAGACATAGTTAAATTCAACTTTTCCATAGGAAATTAACATGTTCTTCTGATGTCTGTGAAGCAAATTTAATGATGAAGTCTCCACTTAAAATCATATGCAGCACTTAAATCATATGGATGTAAAGTACTTCCAAGTAGATCTGAACCTGCTTTGGTATAAATAAGAAAATAATGCTATATAATAATAATAATGGTATAAATAATAAAGAATTACTATATTGGAGTGTTTCAGAAGTCAGAACACAGTCATTAAGATCAAAGGAATGATTAGGAAAACTTTAACAATTTAATTAATATATTGATAAACCTTTTCTCCTAGTAATAAAATAACATCGTAGAACCTATTGTTTTGAGGATATTCAATGAAAATCTTTTAACTTCAATCTGCAAATCTGCAATATTTGCTGATGTGAAATTCTTGCGAGCATGAATAAATGTGTGGTATTTGTTGTTTTTGTAACAATAAACAGCCCTTGGATTCTTGTTACTCTTGATAAAGCTATAATATATACTGATTTTTGACACAACCAAACATCAAAATGTGTGACGCTTAAGGGACAAAATACGTGACACTTGATTCCCATTTACCGCGTGCACAAATTTTCTGCAGCTGGTGAAGTAAGGTAGGTATTATAACAATATAGGTACTATACAAGAATTTTTATTGTCCTCCATATTTACAGTTTTTAACTTCCCGCTAAGAAAATTGAAAATTTTCTAAAATCTGGAAGTTATTGGTTTCACCCCGTTTTTCGAAAATCGAGTATTCATCAGATCTCGACGTTTTGAGGTCCTAGGAATCTTTCCTGACCACTCCCGAGAGGGTGTCACCCTGTCTGTATGTATGTGTGTGTGTGTGTGTGTGTGTGTATGTAAGTATATGACCCGCTTATAACTTTTGAACGGCTTAACCGATTGGATCCTACCAAACGGCGTTCTAAAGAGTTCTATCAAATTTAGATTTCCTGAAAATTTCAACTAATTCGGACGGGTAGGTTCTGAGAAATTTCGAAAAAACTAAGAAATAAATCTTTTTCAAATCAGGTTTTTTTGGAATAACTTTTAAACGGTTTTACCGATCAATTCCAAAATCTAATCAGCTTTTAACCTCGAAAAGCGACGTCGATCGCTACCAGTCCGGTCAAAATCGGTTAATTCGTTCGTGAGATATCGTGAACGAAAGAAAATCAAAAAAAGTGTTTTTTCTCAATTTCTCCGAAATTTTTCAACAGAAAAATTTTTGTTGTCGATTCTTTCAATGGACTCGAAAAACTGCACCAATTGCCGAAAATCGCATAAAAATCTGTTGATTCATTCGCGAGATATCGTGAACACTTAAAAATCTGCATCGATTGCCGCAAATCGCATAAAAAGCGGTTGATTTATTCAAAAGTTATGGCAGTTCAAAATTTCCAAAAATAGTGTTTGTTGTAATTAAATTTAGCGGGAAGTTACATGGATGGCCTTTAGGGTCAACCGTTTTCCAATTTTTTTTTACCATTAGTGCAATACGTTTATAAATAAAAACTCTCACTATTTTAAATATAATATTTGAACTATTCGCATAATGTAATTTATGCTTAAATAAGCCTAATTCATTTGTATCCTTTTGCAAAAAATTATTTTACAGCTAAGCTCAATTAGATTTACCCTTTATTTTGAAAAAAAAAACAAACCAAATTGTTATTACAACTTATTTATCCACATCAAGTTAAGTGCACAGTTAATTGTCTCCAGAGTGGCTATAACTGTAACTCTTTGGCACATTTACTCATTTTTAGCAAGCAACAATGTTAATACTATCAAAACATTAATCGTACAAGTTTTGTGTTGATCGTTTAACTTCAACCAAACAAAATTATTATCCAGCTTTTCACTTGTTCCAGACACTTACGAATGACTGCAGACCTAAATAACATGTCCTGGAAAGTACGCCCGGAAGAAGTTTTGTTAGAGATAGGAAAACCATTCTCATCTCGCTTGGCTCTCCAAAGAAATCAAGAGGAATGTATATCTATATTATAAGTCACACTTGCCACACGATTAAAGTATTTCAAACAGATATTTTGTGTTTTATTTTACCTTTACTATATAAATAAAAGCAGTTTATTTTCAAATGCAACTTTAATGGATTTTGTAATTTAATTTAATTTTGCTTGTAATTTTAGACACCAATACTGACAATTTTAATTTCACTAAAACTATCATATAAGTTTCTTAAACATAGTTTAATTTTAAAGAGATATAATTGTAAAGAATTTAATAAATGTTTAAAAATGTAATTGAAATTAAATTTCTATAGGGTATTATTTGTCAATATTTTGGAATTATATGCGACCATTTTAATTATTTACTATAACTCATTTAAAAAGCAGAACAGACCACATAAAATATATGGAAACTACTGGCTTAATATATTTCTTTTATCTCTATATGTGAACCACCATAAAATAAATTACATTATTTTACTTTAAAATCATATCTAAAACTAAATAATACTGAAATAATAAAATTCTTTGAATTCAGAGCAATTTAAAGTTACTGGTTTTATTTTGTTCAAACAGTCTTAGCTAAATTTTAATAATACTGTACATTATTTTCGTTTATGACTCTACATACCAAATAAATAAATCTTTCATTTACAGGTTTTTGAAAACTGTCTCGTTCAGGATAAGTTTTTGCTCCGTAGAGGCTCTGTGGAATCTAATACTTCTCTTTTACCCGCTCAAGTCTTTACAACTATTGGCATATACAAGGTAATTAAATGTAAATAATAGATTGAAAACAATTAGCACATAATATTTTTAGTTTGAGGTGATTCGGTTAATTGTAATGTATAATTTGTTTTGCCAGTTAATTGTTATCAATTGAATTTACCAAGCAATTTAAGAGTTTACAATAATTGATTCAAATTAAGCATCAATATTAGTATGTTGTAGGTGTCCTGCTAAATAAATGTTTTGACGCCTATTTTGTTCAAATGTAAAAAATCTATATTAAATTTCCAGTCTCATTATTATTTGACTGGTTTTGGTGATTAATAAATGGAGGGTGGCCAACTCTTCAAATATGCTATAAGAAACACAGTGTTCTGTGTTGTGTACATTTTTATAGATTTTTGACCAAATTTTACTCCTTTGAAAATATGGCCTAGCTGTGCTTATTGAATTTCTCATACCCAAAACATAATGATACGAAATTTCATTAAAATCCTTTATCATTGTAACATTTATAAATAAATATGAAAATTATACTTTAAAATACATGCTGTGAATAGCTTCAATCTTACTCTCCGTGCCATTTCCCCAACATCCATCGATCCATCCTACCCAAAAAATATATTTGTAGACAGATACTTGATTCCGAATAAACTGAATATGATATCATTGAGATTTCAATTTAAAATACAGCCAATGTTACAACTTCAAAATTTAAATCTTTTACATAAAACTTATTACTAAAATAATATTACCATTAAAAATCTGTTTTTTTTTTTTACATTTAAAAAATTATGTTTCGTAATTTTTCTGACACTGTATATTTTGGAACACTTTGTAGATAGTTGAAATGAAAATATAATCAAGACAATTTTGTTACTTCCTTCAAAGTAATAAAGGTGAGATAAAAATTGTGTTCCAGACTTCTACCTCATATTCTATATATGCCTTTAGCATTTTAACAAACAATATTTTTTATTTTCAGGGATCCAGAGTCGCAATAAAAAAAGTCATAAAGAAAAAAATAGACATAAACAAAAGATTACTCTGGGAAATAAAACAGGTAATTTCTCTATATTGAATTTATTCAACTTCTTTGTCCCTGCTACGCTATTTTTTTTTATAAGAAGGTTTATCTTTATAAGTTTGCAATGCACAACAAATATGGGTCTGCAATGTACACCAAATATGCTTCCTTCTTTTCAATTCCATTATTAGAAAGAGATAATTCCAGCTTTGTTTTTGTTTGTTTTAAATTAATTGGTATAGTTTTGTACAATTAACATAATTAACTGATATAATTAACTGATATTAATCATGGTTGAGCAAAACATTCATTAATTACCATAGCCGTTAATTAGCTAAAATAACATTCATGAATTATTCCACAGCTTCCCAATCCAACTACCAATAACATTATTCAATTCTGTAACAATAAATAATTGCAGAACGATATTTCTGCATAATCTTTTACAACAGGAAGATAATCGCCTTTTCGCTGAACTTTTTCCTTTCATAAGTTGTCTCCTCACATAGACTTCTTTCACTTTCTATTCATCCTTTGTAAAAAACATGATATTATTATTTATAATTTATTTATTTTTCTTTGCACTTAATTATAAAATAGTAGAACAAATCAATAATATAAATAGTAAATATTTAATAACACTATATATAAAAAAATAAGAGAAATGGTTATGCAATAAAAATCTAGAATAAATCAAACTAATCAAACTACAATAAATAAATATATTAAACATGTTATCCTAATTACTGCACCTGTAGCCAGAACTTTAAAAAATTGTGTTTAAAAAACCACTTCAAGTAAAAATAAAAATAGTAATTATAAACAGTAAATTCATTCAACTACTTTTTCATAAATAAGATGAGGTAACCAATCACATTGTTACGAAAACCCTTGCTTTATCTTAGCTACATCCTTTACAAATAGCAAATAGCTAGCAATTCTGAATTATTACTTCAAAAATAATTTTTGTTTTGACTCTAATAAAAAAACAAAGAAAACTCTGTTATTGAAAAACTGGTATTGATTTGTATATTTTGAATACCACAAGCTTTAAGAAACAGTATAAACAATAATAACTATATTGTTTAAATTATTTTATCGTATAGAGACTTAAAAACAAAAATTATCTTGAATGATTGCAGATTTAATTTAACTTTTATGCTTTAGGTAAGAGATGTCACCCATGAAAACACTGTTAGATTTGTTGGTGCATGCATCGAATGTCCAAATGTGCTCATCTTAACAGAATATTGCCCGAAAGGTAGCTTAAAAGATGTTTTAGAAAATGAAGCGATACATTTGGATTGGAACTTTCGAATGTCTTTGATTCATGACATCGTCAAGGTAGGTTTTCTAAATTTTATATGATTCAAATGTAATTATAGTTTGTATATGGATAGTCTTAATGTTTTGACATAAAATAACATATATAATCAGAATAGAATACTAATCCTGCCAAAATGACCAAATTTTATGAAATCTAACTGATCAATAAATACTTCAAATCACAATAATTAATTATAGTCTAAATCTTAGTACTTTACTCCGTTTACATAGACAATTTGCTGTACATGATAATATAATATGGTACCAATATGTGTTGTTAGGGAATGTCATTCTTGCACAGTTGTGAAGTCGGTGTTCATGGCAAACTACGGTCTTGCAACTGTTTGATAGATGGAAGATTTGTTCTGAAGATTTCTGACTTTGGGCTGCAGACTCTAACTACCCCTTCGGAACTTATAAAAGATAACGCGTATTATACAAGTATGTATTGCCACAGAGTTTATATATATATATATATATATATATATATATTGATAAGTTTCTATTAATCTGTTAGGAGTACATATATTTCACATTCTATGAGCTAGTATGGGTTGAACTGGATTGTGATATGATTCCTTATCTTGATATTGATTTATTTGAAGTTTTACTTGGAAACTGTATTCTTACTAAAATGTTGACTCCTGAGTGAGATTTAAACACTAAGAATTAATTATTATTATTATTAATTATTATTTGTTTGATTAAGTCGTTAGAATAATAACCAAACATATGTTTTAAAAAACTAGTAGCTTGTATGTACCTTTTATAATAAATGAAAAAATATAAATTATAATTAAATGTAGATTGGTAGTAACAGTTTAGATTCTTATGTTTAATTGATTATAACTACAGTATACAGAAATCTTTACAAAGTTGAAAATTTGTACATGATTCCGAGTTTTTAGTTGTGACCTATGGTGATAAATGTAATTTTAGTAAGTTTATATTCAATATGGGAAATTGGTGAGTGTTTTTTTTTTATGCTAGATTATATACGAATACGACAGGATTCAGCACTGCTGTCTGCCTTTCTAGCATGGGTATCTAACCATGAACCAAGAACATAAAATTGACAAAATGATGTCAGAAAAATAGAACAGATTATTGAAATTTATGTTAGCTAATTATATAAACAATAATGTTTACCTTTTATATTAGATTTTTTCGATTGCCAAATAGCGGATGAGGTTCATAGATCTTTAAGGGTTCCAATTGTACCTTCTTAAGTTTGTGACAATTTAGTATAATTTAGTTACACCGTTTGTTTTTATAAAGACGTTGATGCAAAAAAGAGATTTAATAATAATAATTAGTTCTAACATTTAAAAAGCAAAAAGGTGCTTGGCAGTGTAAAAATGTAACTATTGTAATCAGGTTTTTTATAAAATGTGGAAATCTCATACAATTTCAAAATACTTTAAACTTTGATTAGTTATTTAGTTAACATTATGACCTATCCTAAAATAAGAAAATATATTATAAAGCTTTATGTTTAAATGAGACTAATGGATTATTTGTTCCTAATATTGAAAGTATTCAGCAGTATGAAGACTAATCCATTATAAATTTAAACTAAATAAATAATTTGCTAAAATAAATAATCTTAAAATTCAACTAGAACAGTAGAACTTATCTAGTTGAACAAAAGTAGAATCAAAAATATCCTGTTAAAATTTGTAAATCAACTATTCTGAAATAATTTAGTTATTCAATATATATAATTTGATTAATTTACATGAAATTAAACTTGCCTGTAGTTTTTCAGACGAATGTGATATTTAAATATTTCCTGTAAAGTTTTTTTTTCTTTTACAGTTTAGAATTTGTTAACAAAACTAAAAGTCTCTTAATAAAATCAATATTAATATGAATTTACAAACAGAACCAAAAATTTATGAAATGTATTACAGATTACATGACAAAGTTATGGGTTTAGAGGGTATTTAAACACCCTCAATAATTTATTGGGGCAACCGTACTTTAACCCGTCTTAACTTTCAGTACATATCTACATGTTATTGACTTCTAGTTTTATAACAACTTTGTTTTCATATGTTTCTCTATATATTGAATGTCCAAAAAGATGTCACCCCACATTTTGCCTACAAAAACTACTTTTGTAATAATTCCTGAACAACTAAGTAATAATGTCTGAAGGTTTTAGTGTGCTGTTACCAACCCAATTTAAGAAAAGGGGTGTCAGTAAATAAATATTCTCTTTCATGATTGAATGACAGAATTTTCCAATGAAATTTTTCACAAATAAGCACACATTATGAATTAAAATAGAATAAGAATTTCATTGAAATTTTACTTAATGACAGGGTTTCAATTGTTCAAATAAATTGGTTTTCACAGATGCAAATAGATCGGTATTCATTAGGTAACATATCAGCTTCATTTTACTTAGTAGGGTTGCAATGCCAAATTGAGGTATCTAAAAATTATTATGTAAAGGGGATAAATCAGGAATTCAGAATAAAAAATAATTTATAAAAGTAATTTATTTATTTTTAGCATAGGTCAATTGTTCTTATAATACATACGGTACCTATGTATAAACTATGATATTTATTCATAATTAATGCTGTTTGAGATGTAAAGTTGTTCATTTTCAATAGTTTTAATATTGTGTGTGCCTTCTAATGTTAATTATGTATTATAATTTATTAAGTTATTTATTCCTAATTGTATTTGTAATTTTGATGTGTCTATGTTTCCAAGGCAAATGAAATACAATTATTCAACCAGCACAAATTAATGTTATAAAAGTTTTATCCACAATTAACTATTCCATTTAAAACATAATTTGTATCTCTGTAAATCTAGAACTACTCTGGATTGCTCCAGAGCTGCTGTCTGAAACTTCCGTCCCAGGAAATCCCGCTTCACAGAAGGGAGATGTTTATAGCTTTTCTATAATTCTAGAAGAGATCGTTGTACGAGGTGGACCTTACGAGGTTGCGAGACAGACTATGGCTATACAAGGTAAGCTAATTTCAATGGAGTTTGTAGCAACTGTTCAAAACGTCTTTACTCGCAACTACAATCAATTTATTGTGTTTGCAATTATATTTTATAAAATATTCTCATTTAATTCTTATAAGAATCTACAAAATTAATTAAAATTCATTTTGTAACTTTCATATTAAATTGTATGTGTGTTAAAAAGTTTGTTTGCTGTATATGATGAACATTCTTCATAAAATTCTTTCTTTTCAATTATTAGTTAAAATATTATTAAATGTTGAATAAAGTTAAATTATTCTTTTTAGGAACCAAACTCTTATTTTTTAGTTACTACTGTAACATAGCTATTTTTACATAACAAGTTACTGGCAACTTATACTGAAACAGTAATTCACAAACTGAATCGGAATAGTCTGTTATTATTGAATAATTAATGAATATTTTTTCCACATATTGAGAAATTAAAAATCCTTCAACATCCATAAAACTAAACATTAATTAATAAGAACAGACATATAATATGATATCAGAAATGAAATTTGAAATATGGCACACAGTGATTTGAAAAACATATACCAATAAAAGTTTATACAAACACATACTGAATATATTAAAAGTTTAAACAAGTATATAACATTAATGAGAAAGGGATAACATCTTTTTTATTTGCTGATGATATTTGTGATTGTTGAAAACAAAAATTTTGAGAAAACTGAAAATATTGTTAATGATAAGACTAATGCAATAAACGACTGGTGTGCAGCCAACTCTTTAAAGGTTAATGAAGAAAAAGTCTATCATTTAAGAATAAGTCTCAATAGGAAAGATGTATCACAGAAAGATAAATTTGTAAAAACATTTTGTGTGATTGTGGAACCTAATTTAAAATGGGAGAAGCACATAAACCTTACTTCTAAGAAAATTTCAAAGGGCTTATTTATCTTAAGAAAATTGTACTTTGAAGTTGACTTAAATTTTCTGAAAACGGTATATTTTTCCCATATTCACTGCCATTTGACTTACGGAGCCATTGTCTGGGGTAATGATGGATCCGTAAACAAACTTTTTATATTACAAAAAAGGGCGGTTAGGTTGTTGTGCAGTGAGGGCTCAATGGCACACTCTAAGCCGTTATTTAAATAGCTGGGTATTTTGACATTTCCATCAATTTATATTCTGGACGACAGTCTATTATATGTTAAAGGGAATATAGTCTCCTATGAACTGAATGCCTCTGCTCATGAGCACTGGACGAGGAAAGGTTTATCATTGTCACTATCAGACAACATTGAAGAGTATTGAAAATAATGATATCAAATATTGTAACAGACTTTTTGATAAAATAAAGCAATTAAACCGAAATTTTTTTAAATCACTATGAAATAGCTATTTGTGCAACATGTGCGCAAAATGCCATTTTGCTGCACGAGAGAAACGTTTGACAGTTTTCTCGAATGCAGCAAAAACATTTTGTGCTCGTATTGCACATACGATTTTTCCTACACTTGCTGAAGACGAGGCGGCAATTTTCTCGAATGCAGCAAAGACGCTTTGCGCTCGTGTTGCACATAAGATTTTTCCTACTCTTGCTGAAGCCGAGGCGGCAATTTTCTCGAATGCAGCAAAGACACTTTGTGCTCGTATTGCACATACGATTTTTCCTACACTTGCTGAAGCCGAAGCGGCAATTTTCTTGAATGCAGCAAAGACACTTTGTGCTCGTATTGCACATACGATTTTTCCTACACTTGCTGAAGCCGAGGCGGCAATTTTCTCGAATGCAGCAAAGACACTTTGTGCTCGTATTGCACATACGATTTTTCCTACACTTGCTGAAGCCGAGGCGGAAATTTTCTCGAATGCAGAAAAGACACTTTGTGCTCGTATTGCACATAAGATTTTTCCTACACTTGCTGAAGCCGAGGCGGCAATTTTCTTGAATGCAGCAAAGACGCTTTGTGCTCGTATTGCACATACGATTTTTCCTACACTTGCTGAAGCCGAGGGGCAATTTTCTTGAATGCAGCAAAGACACTTTGTGCTCGTATTGCACATACGATTTGTCCTACACTTGCTGAAGCCGAGGCGGCAATTTTCTCGAATGCAGCAAAGACGCTTTGTGCTCGTATTGCACATACGATTTTTCCTACACTTGCTGAAGCCGAGGCGGCAATTTTCTTGAATGCAGCAAAGACGCTTTGTGCTCGTATTGCACATACGATTTTTCCTACACTTGCTGAAGCCGAGGCGGCAATTTTCTCGAATGCAGCAAAGACACTTTGTGCTCGTATTGCACATACGATTTTTCCTACACTTGCTGAAGCCGAGGCGGCAATTTTCTCGAATGCAGCAAAGACGCTTTGTGCTCGTATTGCACATACGATTTTTCCTACTCTTGCTGAAGCCGAGGCGGCAATTTTCTCGAATGCAGCAAAGACGCTTTGTGCTCGTATTGCACATACGACTTTTCCTACACTTGCTGAAGCCGAGGCGGCAATTTTCTCGAATGCAGCAAAGACGTTTTGTGCTCGTATTGCACATAAGATTTTTCCTACACTTGCTGAAGCCGAGGCGGCAATTTTCTTGAATGCAGCAAAGACATGTTGCTCGTGTTGTGCATAAGATTATACTATGTGTTACATGTATCGTTTTCAAAATTTGTGGAGAAGTAAAATAAATGTTTTTCAATACATGAAACAGTATTTTATTGTAATACAACATAAGATAGATAACAAATAAACAGTAATCTAAAAATACTGAATAATTATATAACATCATTTTCACTGCACCATGATTGAAATGGTTCATACCGTCTTTCATATTTCTCCCGCGACTTAGAAGGTAATAAGTTCAAAGTTACTTTTCTTGCAGTTTCAATTATTTGCGGAGGAGTATTGTTACATTCAACTTCGCTATCACTTATTTCCATTATTAAATAAGTTTACGTTTTAAGTTATAACAACTCTTAAATAGCCTAACTACAACTCACTATCAATAATAGCAATGTCAGGTTAGGAAATAATAAACAAACAATGGAACAGCTGACTTGTTTTATGTTTAAAAGTCAGCACATGAATAGTATAAAACTGCCATTTACTTTGCGTACCCAGGTACGCAAAGTAAATCCCATTTGATTAACTTTGCACTTTGGCGCACACTTGCGGCAAACACCTACTTTCGGTTCTGTTAGTAGTGTGACAAGAGCTACTTTTCATAACAAGCGTAGGAAAAAAGAATTGTTGGTGAGGGCCACCTATAAGAGCAATGAGTTTTTTGATTTTTCCCATGTGATTGGCAAAAGATAGACCGGTGCAAAAAACAAACAAAAATTGGAATTGTAGAAGAGAGTGAGTTGAACATACAAATTGCGTGTCATTTTTTAGTTGTCGGTACATTTGTATGTTTTAAGTTGTTGAATTGGTCCTGTTTGTGTATTTGCTTGTATTGTTGGTTTATGCCCAGTCGGTATAGGTTAAAACTACCAGTAATTTGCAGTATGGCTGATTTTGTTTTATAAGTACCTCAAAGTATGTACATTAACATAAAAAATAGTTTACCAGTCTATCGATTTCCCAAAGTCGAAAAAAAATCGATTATCATTTGTTTTCGATTATCCTTAATATTTCGAGCTGGGATGAAGATAGAGGAAAATAAAAATACCACCGTGTAGGGGAGGTATTTTCAACAGAAAAGGTCGTATGTATTTATTTCGTCCGAGCAATGGTTTGTCTGGAAAAATTTCGATAATGCAGGTATGTATTTTGCGGCAGGGGACATCTTATTCATATATGAAGCGTTGGGTCATTCTAAATTGGCCGAATTTTAATATATCGAATTGAAACTTGACATAGGAGTTAAAATA
>JAGFPH010011370.1:19962-31675 GCA_018207615.1 Philaenus spumarius
AGAATAATAAACTGATTATAAATTTGCTAAAGTTGCTATGGTAATGAATGTAAACAAACATGTGTTACTAAGCATTTTATACGAACAGCTGTTTTTGAGCGCTATGGTCTTGAGTCCATACAAAAGAGGCTGTTTAGTTTTTCCAAATTTGAAACTTTTTCGGGAAACTTTTCAAATTTTTCTTTATATAAAAACCTAGTTCGGACTATTACGAACATTTTAAAACAAAAAATTGCCAAATTGGTCCAGCAGTTCTCAATTGATGCGATTTCAAAGAAACAGCAATTCATTTTAATTATATAGATAATAATTTATATCTTTTTAAACTTTATTTAAGCAACCTGGACTGTTTATTTTGTAACACAGGCATTTCTAAAAGATCATTTGTCAAATTTTGTTTTGTGTATTCACGACAGTCCAAGATGTCAGGTCTTGCCTAATCATGATCCTTATTTCAGAGAGCAACAAAACAAGGTGGTCAATAGTTTCAATACTCTTTCATGGAAAAAACTCATTTTTCATCTGTGTGTCTGCCTAAATGTGTCTTTCGCAACAATATTTATAAATCAAGTTCAATTTGAGATAATTATTTGCCTTTTTGTAAACATGTGTATGTATTCAGTCATGCCGTAGTTGTTAACAAAGTGAATCAATTTGTTTCAAGAAAATGGTTCTTTTACAATAATAATAAAATATGGAAAAACATATTTTAGACTCCGTATGGGAGGTGCACACCAGCTCCACTTATCCTATTGGGTTTAGCATCCCTGGCAGTCCCTAGTCAAACATAATCCTTATATATATAATTCTGTAAGCGAAATTTTAGATTCAAAATTGTGGGAATTTGGTAAATCGAAGGATAATGGGAGGGGTATCAAATTAAAGGTATCGATTCAAGGAACGAGGGAAAAATATAAGTTTTTTCTAAAATTAAAAAATAAAGGGTTTTTGAGGTCCCCGAAAAACGAAAAATCCCCATAAGAAATACATGAGAATTTAAAAACATCTGCTTTGTTTACATTAAAACATTTGGTATTAAATAAATAAATTAAAAACATAAAATAGCTGTTCTGTAAAATAATATAACAGTTAATGTAAATTATATTTTTAAATAAAATTTGCTACTATAAAAGATACACGTTGACACATACATAGAAGAGAAACCTTATAAGTGTGATTTTTGGAAGGTTGTAAGACTGTTCTATTAGTTTTTCATACTAATATTTATACTAATATTATAAGAGGTAAAGTTTGTTTGTATGTAGGGGGTAATCTCTAGCACTACTGAACCGATTGAAAAAATAGTTTTACTAATAAAAAACTACACTTTCCCTGAGTAACTTAGGCTATAATTCATTTCGATAAAAACCTTTTTTATTTCAATATTTGTAAATTTAGTCGGAAAAAATTCTTAGGTTAGGCCTAGAATGATAAACCAACACATGTGTATTTATATTTATTACCATAGCAATAAATTGAATAAAAGAACAGATAATATAGGTGTTTGTTCCAATATTTCCATTAACAGCTGATTTCAAAATTTGAAGCAATTATTTTTGTATTTCTAGCTTTTACGTTAGGGTTTTAAAGTGTAGACCTGTGCCTTGCTGGTTCTTTTAACCATTATTATAACTGCTGTTATCAAATATAAGAAATAATTGATTTGAATATTTATCATTATTTATCTTAGTTTTGAGGTTATTATTAATTGTACAACTTTATTATAAATAAAACATAACATTTGTTTTTAGAAGCTTCCATTGGGGGTTGGCATGTGGAGCACGCAGTGGTCTCCCCTAGTACTCACATATTTACTTAATACACACACACACATAGCATCACAAACATTTAAACATATTGTTACACCTTCTCTTAGCATTTTGTGGTTGTTTGGGACAGTGCAATAAAATTAAAGCTGGTAATTGTCGACTCAGCACTATGGCCATATTATTTTTCTAATATAGGTATTATAAAATTGTGTTATTTTATTGTAATTTTGAGTTTTGTTTAACTTCTATCAGATTTTTTAACTGTCTATATTTAATTTCAAAACATAGAACTGGTTTATCTTTATAAACCAGTTTGAAGTTTTTGTTGCTTAGATTTTTTAGGTTTAGTATAATTTAGGTTAAGTTTAGCCTAACTTTTTGTTTTGATTCTTGTTAACTAGTTTTAGGTAGATTGCTGTATGCAGAAACAAAATGGTGGAATAATGAAAAATGTATTAATTTTCTCCCTCTGTGTACAGGTATTTACATTATACCTTACTGATTTTTTAAAGAATCTTCAAGTTAATTGTAACATGCAGCAATAATATATTAAGTTTAAAAGAATAGTTTGAAGTGTTTAATCTACAGAGATATTGGCTCCAGTTGACTGAAGCAAGATAGCCACTAAGATTTTATGTCTAAAAAAATCTTTGTCCTACTTGTAGGTTTACTAGAACTTTTGCAACGATAAAGCTTTATTTTTATAACAGTTATAAATCCTAGTTACTCTGTTATTTGACTTTCCATTTTCAAAAACTATGTTTTGAACTTTCAATAGTGCTGCAGAACTTTCATTTTCTTGCAACCTTTTTAGTAAAATTTCAGATGTTCAATTAATTGAGATAAAAAAAAAAAAAAAAACAAAAACAAATAGTTTACTTTAGTCTTTTCTTGGTTTATTATATCTAAAACAAGTATGTTTCGTCTGCATAAGCAATATTTATAAGCCTTATATATATATACTGTCAAAGATAAAAATCAAGCTTTTTTTGTCAAAGAAGATATACAAATATTGACTCCTTCTGTTATTCCCTAACCTAAATTTTGGAAATACTCTAGATCAGTGATGGGCAAACTTTTTAAAAGGAGGGCCAGATGAAATTTAAAAATTTACAGGCGGGCCAAAAAAAAAATACAAGTTATAGGCCTAAACCTTTTTATTGTTTAATTTTACATCATACACAACTTATATACTAAAGTGGTAAAAACTTCCAAACAAGTCACAAAAAATGATTAATCTTTAGAAGAGCATGAAGGCGTATGAGACAGATGAAACTGTGACTGAGATTCTAAAAGTTGATCATAATCTGGTAGAAACTGAGATGAGCTGATTCGCAGTAGTGAAGCTAAATTATGGTCAGTCAATCGGTTTCTAACACTGTTTTTGCGAAGCTTCATAGTAGAAAACACCTGTTCACAGATGTAAGAAGAGGAATACATCGAAATTATCTTCTGAGTGTGAGATTTCAGGTTTGGAAAAGTTTTTTTTGACAGGGCCTTGTAAAACTCAATCTTCGAAACATTGAGAAATAGTTGTTTCAATTCAGTGTTTCATTGCAACTCAATTAGTTCGAGCTGCAGTTCTGGTTTAACTGATTCACAATCCAAATTAAATGGCATGCTAAAAATCTCCAGGTCCTGTTCGATAATTTTGAAGTCTTGGAATCTTCGTTCATATTCTTCATGAAGGCATTTTACGTTTTTCTCATAGCTCTTAACTTTGTCTTCTGTAACTGCAATGGATTTTAACCTTGGAAAATGAGTGAAGTCTTTCTTGAGTAGTTGTTTGGAAAATAGATTTAACTGCAGTTTGAAACCCCTGATATGACCCCAAGTATCATGAATCAATTGATTTCTTCCCTGGAGTTTAAGGTTCAATTTATTGATGTGGCTAAAAATATCTGTAAAAAATGCAAAGTCTGAAAGCCATAACATATCTTTCAAATGATCACACTCGTCCATTCCTTTTTCTTCCATAAAAGGGATAATTTCGTCTTTTAGATCCCAAACTCGTTCAAAAACCCGCCCTGCACTGAGCCACCTTACTTTGGTGTAGTAAAGTACGTCAGAATATTCTGACTGCAATGAGTAAAGAAACTCTGGAAATTGCCTATGGTTGAGTGCTCGCGAACGAATGCTATTAACAATTTTAATAACAACATCAAGCACATGTTTCATTTCTAGAGCAGATTTAAACAGAGTTTCTTGATGGATGATACAATGAAGAAACACCACTTCGTTCCCAGGAAATGATTCAATAAATTTTCCTACAAAACCAGATTTTGCCCCTGTCATATTTGGTGCTCCGTCAGTAGTAATGTTACAAATAGTGGTCAGAGGTACTTTCAAAGATGTGATAGTTTCTTGAAATTCTTCAAAAATGTCTGATCCTTTTGTCGTTCCCTTTAATGAACGCATGGAGGTTAATTCTTCAGTAACACCAAAGTTGTCATCTATACCTCTTATAAATATCAGTAACTGAGCTGTGTCAGTTATGTCGGTGCTTTCATCCAACGCAAAAGAACAGAATTTAAACGTGCTTATCTTTGATTCTAGTTGTGTTACAAACTGCTTGTTAATAGCTTCAATTCTAGACGTAATTGTTTTTCGGGACAAACTTACTGCTTCAAAATCCCTTGTTTTTTCAGGACACAAAATATCACTTACTTGAAGTAAACAAGTTTTTACAAATTCGCCATCAGAAAATGTTTTGTTACTTTTAGCAATATTGTATGCTACAACATAGCTGGCACGTGTAGCAAGCTTTTGAGAGCTGTTCTGCTTTTTAAAAATATTTTGCTGGCCTGATATTTGCTTACGTAGAGCTCCTGATTTTTGTTTCCATTCTTCTTCAGTCATCTTTTCATAAGTGGCGTTGTTATGTTTTGTCATGAAATGTCGAGAGAGGTTAAATTCCTTGAATACGACTACACCTTCATTGCAAATTAGGCACACAGGTTTATCCTTAATAGGTGTAAAAAAGTATGTCCAAGTCCACTCATCTTTAAAAACACGACATTCTGAATCAACTTTACGTTTTTTAGTTGCCATTGTACCGGTCAAAAAGCACACTACCGACAAACTCAACTATATAAATACAAGTCAGACTAAGAGTTGCAGAGGTGACGTGGTCTACGTGACTGTCTGAACTACACTGACCTTGAGAACAGCCGACGGACAAAACAATATTGCTAGCGCCGATTCATCCCGAACTTGACCGAGCAACACCGAACGATCTACAGGACAGGCCACACGCATCGCACTAAATTGCCATACTACCGATATACATACATTTTCTACGGAAAGAAAACACGCGATGCAAACTCAGTTAGTGTTAGATGCGATAATACCATACCTAAGGCTCCCGTTAATTATTATAGCTGAAAAAAAAAAATTATCACTTCCTATGTGCAATTAATTTTAGGGGTTAATCAAAATCGTGTCGCGGGCCGGATCAGACTAGCCCGAGGGCCGCACTTGGCCCGGGGGCCGTACTTTGCCCATGACTGCTCTAGCTAGATATTCATAATGTTGTATGATACAGAACAAGTTTTCAGTCCTGTTGGTATTCTGTAATTCTTCATTTAATTGGCATTATTATTGATTGACGACAACATCTAATTTCTTGGGTAATAATAAGGTACAGTTATTGATATTTTCAATAAGAAGTCCTGTATAATTTGTTACTTGGCGTACACATTTAGCAGTTAGTTTATATTTTTAATATTACCATTTATTTAGTCAGATAATTATACTCAAATTCCTAAACCATATTATATGCATATTTAATTCAAATAGATCAGAAACATAGTTATATTTAAGAAGAAATACATGTTTTTATTGGTTGATTAGATTAAGAGTTTAGTGAATTTTGTTGCTTTTCTTGTTTCAACAGCTGGACTGTTTCAAATTATATTTTGTACATTATAAATAAAGTAAGTCTATTTATATAGTTACACCAAAATTGTTAAAATGTCTCCCGCATAAAATACACATACAAATTGCTTATGTTTTGACAAAGATATTGTGCTACCATTGTCAACCCCTCTTTTTCGAGTTTTATATATAAACCTATATATAATTATAAATTAAAGTTTTAAAGTATTATTGCAATTAATGATTTACTTTAAATATTACAATATTTAATTTAAAACACAAATAATTGCTTCCTATCATATATTATTAATACAGAAAATTTATTTATTTATACAGGTTACCATTCAAAGCTAAATGTTTAAAGTGATTAAATAAATAAATATTTAAAATATTAACATTTTAAAATTAAATATTGTAATATTTAAAGTGAGTAAAACACCAGTTGTCATATCCATATAATTCTTAGTGTTATTAATTATTAGTTACTATCCTATTGCTATCATTATTGTTAGTCCTACTGTTGGAAGTATTTGGCAGGAGAAACACATTATTAGAATTCTGATGGGGTATTTTACCTTGTATTATTGTTAACGCAAATTTTTCCGTTATTACAAATTTAGACACTTTTTAACTCAAACATTAATGCATTTATTAAAAGAAGTCTTTCAACACAATTTTATTATCAAATTTTGTGTGAATATCATGTATTAGATATCCACTTTCCAATTTAAAAAAAGTTAGTTTGACTCAAAATGGCGGAAAAATTTCAAACCTACAAAAAAGTATAATTCCTAATTTATAAGGATCAGCATTATCACAAGCTACCAAGTACTTCCCAGTAAGTTATGCAATAGTATAACTTTTTCCATTATTTAAAATCATCAAAGTAAGTACTTTTGCAAAATGGGAGTGGATTGTGTTTTTAGCATCATTGTCAGAAATATTTTGAAAAACACATACCAACAAATTCTAAAAGCATTGTACAAAGTCATTCCAAACGATACCTTTAAAACAGTATCATAAAATTATTATTTTTTTGTTGTACAAATCTTTGGCCCTATCCAGAACATAGTAAAATATTTTTTGAATTTTCACTCTTTTAATAATTTAAGCTGTTTTAAGCCACGACGGCCGTGGTTGTTAAGGCGTGAAAGCTTTATCAATCGTCATGGCAACCATCAATGGAAAAGTTCCGGGTTCAATTCCCATTGACCCCGAATAATTTTCTAAATGGTTTCTTAACAGACATCATTGGCTGTGGTTCGGATTCCACGTAAAACTGTAGGTCCCTTCTTCATTAGCCTTAAAGTGCAAAACAGCAGGACGTTAAAAAAAAATTTAAGCTGTTTAACTTGATTTATAACTGTGTAAAATTTTGTTTGATCTGTTCCTGAGTAAATTGAATGTAACACACAGACAAAGAACTTATTCTATAACTATTCTGTAATTCAAAAGAAAAACGAAAAAACCTTAAAAATAATAAAAGCTATTTTTGCACATTAAAAAGGCAGCTTTTATACTTCATATAGTAACTTTGCATCTCTTCATAATATTGTTATAAATTAGAGATGTTTATAACATATCTAGACATCTGTTGTTAACTTGGATAGTAGTAAACATAGTCAAAAACGTCCATCCAGTACGCGATTTCAGGTAGATTGAGCATATAATCTTTAGCCGCCCCCTCCTTTTTCCTTTACCCCAAATATCATACAGTTTTGCAATATCAAACTTATTTACTATCATTTTAAAATAGCACATTATGCAACTAAATACTAAGATTTTTAAAGATACAAACTGCTTGTATTTTTCTTCTTTATAAATGGTTGTTGCAGTTTTATACTGCTGTTATAACTACCGTTAATAAAACATGAGTTATAGTATAGGTATTGTAATGTTAAAAAAGGTATAGTATTCTTTGATTATCTATATATTAAAAGAATTTATGAAAACTTGTGGCAGTCAGTACGGCCATTCTATCCGGCCGATTTCCTTATTTTTTTTTTTAAAATTGCAGGTAATCATTCACAGATATGTCATCAAGCATTACAAATCATGTATCTTTCGCCTTACAAACGTTATAATCAAATGCAAATTTCTGCTGTGTATTCTTTATAGGGGTTTTTTTTGGTTCTTTGTCCACTTTGCGTTCGTATACCGTCCATCCGATTGCTTTGAAATTTTGCATAGTAACACAGGTTAACCCTGGGAAGGTTTTAGGCCATTTACCGAAGTCCTAGGACATTAGGGTTACGCCCCAGTGGCCCTCAAAGTTTCAATGTTAATCTTATGGAAGAAAGATTTCTATTGATTTTATCAGGGGCACAAAAACAGCTGTTCGTATAAAAAACTTAGCAACACATCATGTTTGTTTACTTTCATTACCATAGCAACATTACTTTGAAAATTTGAAGAGTATTACCTTTTTGAGGTTACATTGACAAACTAAAAACAAACACAAACAAAAATGAACGAAAAATGCGAACTATATTTTAATTCAATTCAAACATTGGTTGTTACAAACCTATTATATATAAAACAGCTAATTTGGATGAAAAACTGAACATAATCGTTCACAGATATGTCAAGTCTTATATATTATCATCCGTTCAGCCGCTATTCACCCGAGAAGGAGCTCCGGTATACAATCCTTCAAATTTCCCATGTTAATCTTATGGAGATAATGTTTAATGAGTTTGAGTCAGCTGCCATATAAAACAGCTGATTTATGCTCGGTCACATATGTACAAACGAGCCAAAGATTAACGAGATTCTTTATCGAATTTTCCACCTGCGAGCGAAGAGAAGCAGCCATCTGAGGCCGAAGGCCGAGCCGGGGTTGGGACGCGGTGCGTCCAGGGGCAGAGCCCCTAGTTGTTTTACATGTATTTTTAAATATTTGGTTTTAGGTCTAATATTTTTAAGTGCACTGCAGTAGTTAGTATAAATTAACATTGCTCCTTGACTCTGTACACAACAGTATTGTATGGAAACAAATTTAATTTTTACAACAAATAGAAACAACAAAATGGAACAAATTTTACCATACGACTATTTTGATTTGTGCAAAGGTTTTCAAAAACAAACAACATTAAAATAGTACCCCGGCTACCCTTCTCCTTCACCCCCCCCCTCCCTTTGATGAGGTCAAATGAGGTTAATCAACTAGTAACAGGTATTACACATTTTCCTGTTGCGTTTTGAATTGTAGAATTTAATATGAATTTTTGAAATTATAGCATTACTTTCCTTAAAAAATTACTTTCCAGTTCTTTAAACTTTGTACTAATTTTTTGTGATCTTAAATTCTCACACTTCTCAAAAACTGGTGCTCTGGGCAAATACAAAGTTGGCCCATTTTTAAATCAGGGAATGCCTCCACAGAAAACCCACCTACGTAATATGAAACAATGGGCTCTCAAGAGATAAACATATTATGGACCCAATAGAGAATACAGAGACTTTGTGTTACTTTATATACTTAGATATACAAACAAACCGTTGTTAGCGCATGAAGGATCATTCCCCATGAATCCACATCCGGGTACATCTGGTGGAGGGCCATCCTTGCCTCCTGGCCAGTGGATCCTTTTGCCAGGCACAGGGTTGTACTTTTTGCTGATGCCGTAATAATGAGCTACTACTTCAAACCTTCCAGTGATGGGGTCCAAATCTAGAATTGAATAATCAGCGTCTCGTTCACCATTCTTGTCGATCCTTACGTGTCCAGTTATACCTAAAATATAAAAATCAAACTTTGTAATTGATTCCATGAAGATTTAACTATTACAGAAAATCGAAGGTAAACAACGTTCGGAACTATAGTAGCATTGGAGATGAGGGATTACTTCAGGTATTTTAGGGACTGACAAACTATAAACATTCTAAAGAAGGATTAGGGTTGACGTAGAAAATTCGCCGAATACTATTCAGCTAGTAACTTATATACAATTGTATGAAGTTCATAAAACCAGAATTAAAATGAATTATTAAAAACAAAATGTCAACTTGGGCTACCATACAATAGTATTGTTGCTAAAATTCAGACAGAAATTTGTGTTTTTGGATCGTTATTCTATTTCATAGATTAATGATTTAAGTTTAAGTTTATTTAAGTGGCTCAGGCAAATTATGACAAATTATTATTAATTATTATGGTGCCGAGCAACACCAAAAATGAATAATTATATCAAGATCCAAAAGTATAATAAAGACGTTTGGTATGCAAATGAGTTTCAATGTCAAAGTTATTAATTTGGTAATGGTATGACTCGTACGAAACCAAGGCTTGAGACTCATTGATTTTTGTTCTTACACACTCGATATTTTATTTTATAAAATACTAGCTGATCCGTACGGCGTTGCCCGTGGTGGTTGGTATTTTCAGTCTTTTTAACGTAATAGTATTCTTTTTAAGTGTTCAGTCAGTGAGTGGTATTTGGCTTTTATATATCTTAAATAATTAGCCCAATAATTGGTGTTTTAGTTCATTGTAGGCCTAACCTAAAATTACATTCAGTTTTTGATCAAAATCAGCTGTTGATCAAAATCAGCTGTTTTAAGCTTTTCATACGAACAGCTGTTTTTTGTGCCCCTGATAAAATCAAAAGAAATCTTTCTTCTTCTTCCTTAAGATTGACCTTCCATAAGATTAACATTGAAACTTTGAGGGCCACTGGGGCGTAGCCCTAATGTCCTAGGACTTCGGTAAATGGCCTAAAACCTTCCCAGGGTTAACCTGTGTTACTATGCAAAATTTCAAAGCAATCGGATGGACGGTTTGGTAACGCATAAAGGACAAACATACAAACAGACAAACGTACAAACTGACAAACGTACAAACAGACGGACATACATTGAATTTTATATATATAGATGAATACCGTACATGTTATGTATATAAGTGAGAAATAATTTGTTCTTCAATTTAGTAATTAAAAAATACTGTTGTAAGAAAAAGACAAGGAACATAGAATTCAATAAAAATAGGAGGATCCTAAAAAGTTTATTTGAAACCGTAGGAATTGGAAGATGACATGGGGGTGTTGTCATTCAGCTACCATCTTGAAAATAAGAAGGACATCAGTTTTGTATGTTTGTTCAAAACTGTGTTATGTCCAAACAGTTTTAAAGATCTTGTATGTAGATAATAATTTTAATTTTAAATGCAACGATTGATTAAAATTAGAGGAAATAAAAGTATGTGTTAACAAAATAAAATAAAATATAGCCTGATGCAATTTGTAAAAATAATCAGTGGTGATCCAAAGGGGGGGCGGTCCACCCCGGGCCCACTTACTAAGGGGGACCCATAGATTCCCCACCCTAGTATAAAAATAAAAAATTTTCTCAAGGAAAATATACTGTTTACAAATTTTCATAAATAAAATAAGATTTTTTGAAGGTACACTTCAAGCAAGGGCCAAGCTCAAAGTAAATACAAAAATTCCAAATACAGCAAAATGCCTAGTTGAGAAAAAAAAAGAGTTGTTCGTAAAAACCAGTAAGTTAAGACTCGGCCCTGTTGACGTCTTGGCGATTATAGTGACGAAGCGGGGGATTGGCCAAACTTATGTTTAGCACTAAAGTTGTTTTTAAACTTTTGCATTTCGATTTCAACTTGTGAAAGAAGTTTTTCAAAAATCAGGACTATCAATAACTATTTGCGCCAAATTAGACTAAACGGACTAGCAATGTTACAATTTGGTTATGAAAATTCAATTTTATGAGACAACTAGCTGACCCGTACGGCGTTGCCCGTGGTGGTTGGTATTTTCAGTCTTTTTAACGTAATTGTATTCTTTTTAAGTGTTCAGTCAGTGAGTGGTATTTGGCTTTTATATATATAGATCTTAAATAATAAAAGCACTATTGTCATAATAATAAAAGATCTGAAATTATGATTTTAGTAACTTTGATCCCTCCCAAACCCCTCCTAAAACTTCGAAATTTTTCATACCCTTTTTTAGTGAGCACCTATGGCCCTAGAGGAAGCTACATACCAAATTTCATTCAAATCCATTCGGTAGTTTTGAAGAAGTCATTTTTTAATAACTTTGATCCCCCCC
>JAGFPH010011371.1:18488-34865 GCA_018207615.1 Philaenus spumarius
CAATCTGTTCGGTAATTTTGGAGAAATGGTGATTTAGTAATTTTTACCCCCCAAACCCCCCTAAAATTTCAATTTTTTTAAACCATTTTTTAGTGAACACTTATGGCCCTAGAGGAAGCTACATACCAAATTTCATTTCAATCCGTTTGGTAGTTTTTGAGAAATCGTGATGAGTGTGTCAGTGAGTGAGTGGTATTTCGCTTTTATATAATAGATGAAGAAAGTGTGTCTTATAGTTATAGACCAGGCAAACTAGAACGATTTCGAACCGAATAAATAAATTTTCCCTACAGCTCTGATTTGGATGCAGTTTTCTACATCGTGTTCAGAAAAATACCAGGGAAAAGTCCTCCATATGACCAGTTTCGGGAGAAAGCGGAAATGTATCGTGGGTGCATAAAGTGCATTTAAAAGTGCATAATTTTTTAAAACCTCAAAAAATGGATGAAAATCTGCAAAAATCGGTACTCGGAAGGTTTTTGGGGGCTCTGATATCATTTCTGACCATGCAAAATGTTTCCGGTGCACCGGGGGCGGGGGGGGGGGCGATGGGGGAAATTTCATAAGTTGCGATAAAGATTTGAAAATTTCCTCTCGAGGGTTTTCGGAGGAGCAGACTTCATTTTTGACCTTGCGAAATGCCCCCCATGCACTGAGGAGGCTCTAGGGGGGCTATGAGGGGAAATTTGTGAAGTTTCAACAGAGACTTGAAAATTTCTTCTCGAGGGCTTTTGGAGGCGCTGATTTCAACTCTGACTATGAGAAACGTCCCCGATGCGCTGGGGGCTCCTATGAGTCGGGGCCGATGGGGGGAACACTTAAGGTTTTGAAATATTTTGCGATGATGACTTAAAGGCTTATAGTGAGGATCGAGCCATGGCGCAGGATGCAGGCCCACTAACAATCATGAAAATGATTTCCCGCGCCTGCACTACAGGCTGTGGCCCAGCGTGCGGATGCAGGAAGCATAACGCTTCCTTCAACATTTCTTGTAAGAATTGTTTAGGCACCAACTGTTCAAATCCATCAGGCGATATGGATGCCAGCGACGGAAGTGAGGGAGAAATCGACGATGATAATGGTGGCTTATAAATAACCATGGAAATCAAGAATTGTGTATATGAGAATTTTTTATTTTATACTTTTCGTATATTTCTATTTACTATTCCAGATTTCTGTTACTAGTACAAAATAATCAGAATTTTTGGAAAATTATGAATTATTCTTTCTCTTTCCTTTTTATAAAAAAGTGTATAATGTCTTCTCCTTTTCATCAATGATTATACATATCCCCCCCCCCCCCCCACCGGGGCATCAAAGGCATTTCCCATGGTCAGAAATGAGATCAGTGCCCTCAGAAACCCCCAAAATTTTCAAGTCTCTGTCGCAACTTCGCAAATTGACCCCATCATCCCCCCTCCCGGTGAACTAGGGGAATTTCCCATGGTCAGAAATGAGATCAGCTCCCCCAAAAACCCCTGAGTACCGATTTTCGCTGCTTTTCATCCATTTTTAGAGGTTTCAAAAAAATTATGCACCCGCGATGCATTTTCGCTTCCTCCTGAAACTGGTCATATGTAGACTTTTTCCTGGTATTTTTCTAAACACGATGCAGGAAACTGCATCCAAATTGGACCTGTAGGCAAAAATTTCATTATTTTTCAGTACTTTGCCTGGTCTACTAATGTATGGAGTCTATCCTAATAGAGACTATAAAGTAACAAAATGTTTATCTGTTATGTTCCATAGGTGTTTCTTGAATGAAAATCTAAATAAAATGATTTACACATTAGCCATATTGCTTTCACAACTAGAAACCTATGAAACAGCAATGGAACAGCTAGTAAACTACTACATCTCTATGTAGGAAGAGTACAAAACTGTATTGAGATTTGTAGCGAGACGGTCAAAGAAGAATTCTGAATGCCGTACATTAAGGGTAGGTTACACAATAATTTCTAAGCCTCAAACTTTTCATGTTTTAGATACTAACGTTTGCTAAAAATTACAATTGGTTTTAGCATACCTTGTTAAAAGTAGTTCAGGTTTTCCTTTCCTCTCAGTTGTTCCTACAGCGGTTTCGCCTCAACAGAAGGCATCGTCAGGTGTAGCAGACCCGGTCTCTGAACCTCTTGGGGGCGGTGGACGAGTCGAAAGGAAAGGGGTCCCGGGAGGTTTGAGGTGTATGGAATACCCCCAATCAGAGAGGGGACTGGGAATTTGTAGAAAAATCTGTGCAAATTCGTGAGTTTTGAGGTTTTTTTAAACCTAAATATATGAAATAAAAACGTAAGTCTATGCAGTTTTTTAAAATCTTGGTAGGCACGCTTTTCCACTTTTCCGCATAGGCATTTTTTCTGCATAGGCATAGTACATTTCTGGTTAAATGTACAAACACTTTTTGACAGAAGTTTTAACTGACGGAGGACAAAAAATTTAAATTATAGCAAACGCACCACCTCCTGTCAGTTAACACCCAGCGAGTCATGTACCTATGCGTTGTGTTTGTATGTGAAAGGCTGGGCAGGACTGTGTGGACAGTGCAGTGCGGAATGCGCCTGACTGATGATGAGTCACCGCCCTTCGGTATGCCTGGAACACACACGGATTATTTGCCGTCGCCGTCATATCAACAGTGGCACGAAGGTCACATTAGACCATACACATTGGTTGGAAAAATAAACGATTGGTTTATTTACCGCTGACGTTAGCTGTGCTGCCACTACAATCGACGGATTTTGCACCGTCTTCGCCGAAACAGTGGCGAACTCGACCAAATGCACGCCAATTATCCTTATTTTAGTATTTTTCGTAGCACACTAATATACTATCCTTCAGCCGCGTGTGCAGTTCGCCAAATGATGAAACCGACATTCTGAAATAATTGAAAAATGTTTCTTCATAGATCCTCAAATCAGGAAACAAAGTGTAGGCTCCAAAGTCTTCTCTCCTTTTATTGATTGGATGAACCCAAATAAGTATATTTTTTGCTTCCTCTTCAATCGGCGACGGAATAACAATAAAGCGAGAAAAATAATTAAAGGAGTTGTGCAGTTGGAATAAAAGCACAAGAGTGGACGGTCACAAACTGTTACATTACAAATGTTTATTAAGTGTTCTAAATGTACGTTTTATTTATTTGTTAAATGTGTTTTTATAAATGATGTTAATAAGTGTAACTTGAAAAGCGTTTTTCAGTTTTAAGTTCTGATGATGCCTGATAAATAGGCGAAACAGCTGTAAACAATTGACAGTTTTAAGGATTCGTAAGGCAAGTAGTGGATTTAATAAATTAATAAAGCGAGAGTTGCTCTCTGTTCATATCAATAACACATCAAAAGAAATAATATATTACGTAACACACTTCGTGATTGATGAACTGGACACTTCAGTTTAATGAATCCCAATGAGGCTTTTAGATCGTCGGAAATTTTACCGCCCTATGTGCACACTTTAAATTTTATGAGCGGCGACGGTAACTAATCTGCAGCCAACAAAAAAACTCTGTGTGTGTTCCATGCTGTACTGTTTGCGAGCACCGAGCGAGACAAAACACCATTACAGACCTCCGATGGCATGAAGTGGCTCTGGTAGTGGTGTGGGTGGTGGAGGCGCAAGAGTTTGAAGTGCCTAGGGCGCTGGGGAGGTTAAAAACGGCCCTAAAATCTTCACTCTCAACATCATATCTATTTGCAAAACGATATACGGTACAGAAAAACTTATACAATCAACTATTTGTTTATTTTTAGCTACGAAAGTTCTAATCGTGATAGCTCAGTTACCACTTGGTCCGGGTAAAATTAGTGAAGAATCAAAGGCGAGTGGATTTCGCCAACTCATCCAGATGTTGTCTAGTTGACTCAAAGTACCTTGCCACAGCCTTGCCTATGGCAATGGCAGTCTTAACCATTTATGACTAATTACAATTAATTATGACTATAGCGGCATGTCTATGCTTTTAACAACCAAGTCAAAATGTTTTTGTCAACCAAGTGACAACTGAGCTGCCACAAAATTGTTATCAGGAAAAATAAACAATTTTAGTTGAACAATATTCATTTTATTTCTTACACCAAAAATTTTGATTTTCTTGAAGTTGTATTATGATAAAATGAATTGTATAAATTATGACTTGTTCTTTGTTATTTTTTTAATTTTAAACTTCTAATAACCTTCTCATTTCTGAGGAGGTATCACATAGTTTGGAGATTATGTGTGCGTTGTAAATGGTATTTAAAATATCCTTTTAGACACTCATATTTATCAGTGCCTCAAGGTTTTCATCGGTAAGTGTTGACTTCAATCTGGTTTTGATGATTTTTAGTTTTGAAAAGACCCGTTCACATGTAACTTGGGTCGTCGGTAATGTCAACAATACTTATACACCTTGTACAGTCCTGTATACCGTAAAGAGTACATACTGCAGTCAAAAATAACTTTACATACACAATTGATACACCATTAACTGTAAATGAGCGTAGCTGGCAGATGCATTTTCTGTACTATGTTGGCATGCAGAACATTATTTTCCCGTAACCAAGAAGAGGAAGGGTTTCTGGTAGCCACAATAATCAAATTAGTGTAAAATATATAATGCAATCCATCACTTTTATTTTTTGAAAATTTTTCCAGCCAGGATAAATAATTTTATGCGGCCGTGATCTAAAAATACTGGCCATGATTATTTACTGAATGTATTTATATATAACACAAAAACAATTTTTAAATTCACATTTATGCCTACTTACTGTCTTTCCTAAATTCTTACTTAAACATTTCCTAACTTTTAACATTAAAAAAAAAAAAAGAAAAGAAAATATATTTTCAATAAAATATTGTTTAGCTTTAGCGTAGATGTAATGCTTTAGTTTATGATTAACATTATAAAAATATAAAGGTTATATTTTTATTGGTTTCCATATGTCTTTGCTAAAATATAATTTTTTATTTCCTCAAATAATCTATTTTGTGAAGTATGCTCCCACAAACATAATAAAATTCTCACTCTATTTCTCAAGAGCATATGGCAGGATTTTTGTTGGGGGGGGGGAGGGGGGGACAATTAGTGATTGAAAATAAAAGTAATTCTTCCAAACACTATTTAACAGCATATATTGACATAATATTTACATATATATGTTAATATTGAAATTAAGATTATTTTTTAAAACAAATGTTACAAAATTACAAAGAAAATTACATAATATGGTCTTAAATTTAACTTACTATTTTTGTAGTTGAAGTTTTTACATACTATAACATCATTAGACGTTGTGGAATTGTAGACAATTTTTTGACAACTGCCAATTCAATATCCCCAGCTTTCTTCTCAAAAACATATTTTCTGTGAACACTCTTAAAAAATTTGTTAAACTTGTAACTTTTCAAAAATTTACAAAAAAATTATCCTTTTCAGCACGTTTTGTGTTCAATCAATGTAGTTTCACCAAGTTTCATGGAGTTACTCCGTTATTTTTTGTCCGATTTCTTTGAAACGGGCATTTAACGCAAAACATGCTAAAAAAATTATTCTCTATAATTTCCTGTGGATACGGCCGTTTTTATGTTATTTGAATTAAACACTTTTAATGCTGTCATTTTGAAAAATTCAAGTTTAAATTTTTTTTCCCTAAATACCGTAGGTATAAGGACAAAATTCATGCAAAGTTTCATCTCTGTATTGTAAGTGGTATTTAAATAATAATTTTGTATCACCTAAACATTTTTACGTGTACAATCATATCCTAATGTCCATGATTTCAGTTAGAGCAACACAGTCTAGTTTACAAATAAAAATTCAATCACAAATAAGACTGAGAGTATTACAGCGTGAACCAAGGCCGAAGCCGGGGAAGGGGGGGGGGGGGGGGGGGGGGGGAAGCAACCCCCCCCCCCAAAACCCCCCCCAAAATCCCGAAATGTAGTAGTAAAAATTAATACTAGGTTTAAAAAGTGCAAATTAAATTATAAAATAGACAACACAACAGAGGATCCAGCAACATATTTTACATCATTGTGCATTGCATGCAGATCGATATTTAGATTTACTTGATTAAACTACAGCGTACAATACACATGGATGCAGTAGGTTACAGCCTTACTCTCTTGTGAGCTTGATCTGATCTATTAAATAAGAAAACTATAAAGGTTCGACAAAAATACTTTACTTTACCTAAACACGCAATGCATTGTGTATTGAAAATTCTCCCAATACGGGGGTTGACGCAATGCTCTGTGTATTGAAAATTCTCCCAATACGGGGATTGGCGTGCGAAGCAATGCACTGTGCGTTGGCCGCTTCTCATATTGTTCAGTGTCAAGCTCACATGTGCGTCCTTAGCAGTGAACATGTTAAAAGGGTTTAAATTCAAATCCCCGGTCCTGACCTGACCCCTCCGAAAAGTTTTCCTGGCTACAGCCTTGGCGTGAACTGACAGTCTGTTTCATCTTAAAAGAGCGCTATTGATGTCAAATCATATTGTTGAAGTATAGTCTTGTTTGTATCTTTTACAGAGCACGCTTTCTAGTGTTACAAGGTAGTACTATTCGTTTTTCATTTAATTTTGTAGTTTAGTTACTGTTTTTCATAGCACCATTGGAAAATATATAACACTAATAACATTACTATCACAGCAGTCCATCGATTTACCGTAGTCGTTTTTTAACAATATACTGTCCATTACAAAATGTTTAAGGTTCATCGCGAGCATTCTTAAACAGTTTTTATTTTTTTTCCATTGTTGCAGCCCCCTCTGACCCCCCCATGCTATTTCTGCTATTCAGGCCTAAAACATGTGAAAACATTCAATGAAATTGATATTATATCAGGAAATGCCTGTTTAGTAAGTAAGGCTATATTTCCTTCTGCAACAATGAGTAAAGCCAAGTCTTACAATGCTTTTGTGATTGATACCGGAAGCAAATTGATGCGAATCCAGATCTTTCTAAAAATTTCAATCAAACAATGTTACTATTTTGGAGAATTGGGATCAGATGCCACATAAATAAAACACATTTTTACAAGCTCTTGGTAGTTAACATTATAAAGACTGGGTACATTTTGGAGTACACAAGGAAATTATTAAATTAAATGGTAATTGATAATTTGCAAATTTTTATTTTAGTGGTATTTTGTATTGCATTTTCCTTTTTTTAATTACAAATTTACAGTATTTACATCAGGGGTTTGACTAAATTATTGTACAAAGTGTTTTACAATGAAAAGTATAGGTGCATACTAAACTAGTTATTTTGAATAACAGTTTTGTTTAATTGCATGGGCCATGTCAATTGCAAATAGTCTAATTGAAATTTTATTGTTATAATAAAATTGTTATAATTTTAATTGTTTAGTACAGATCAAGTGCCTAATGTGGTCTTCATTTTTTATGCTTGTGATGATACTTTTCATTGCATCGGGTCAATACTGGTTCGAAGAAGATCCTGCTCTTCAAACATCTAATGATACGTATAGCACTAGCTTTGCTAATAAAGGTAGGATTTGAATTTTATTTGTGTTTGTGTGTGTCGCCTATTTAAGTTTTATTTAATTTATGTACACAATTTGCAGGGGTTTACTGGTGCCGGAACGCACTGCGGTACTGCTTTTTGATAATATTGTTTAAAGTTTTGTTCTAACGTTGCACTGGACCATCCATTCCCTCAATCATACTCATTGAACACTCGGTTCAGAATTTTATATCCGCCAATCGCCAATTGAAAAACCTCACGATATTCCTACACTACAGTGCGTTGCGACTGAGCGAATTAACTTCAGTAAAGTCTCCCGCATTGTCCCTAAGCTCGGAATCGAAATAGGACAACTTGGAAGCACCAGACAACCTTTTGCCAGCCTTTCGTCACGCCTTTGATGTTCAGCGAGCTTTGCGAACGACTACAAATAAGAGACCGATGATTCAGAGTCGAGGTGTTTGAAAAGTTTAAAAACCAGCGATGCTAAATTTGTAAGGTCAAACATGATACAATTTTGACCTCATTTAGCGATTAATATTTATCGAATAAATCATTTAATTTCATGATTAATTAATTAAAAATAAATATCACAAATGAGAGCACACCATGGAATACATACAAACAATGTCTGTACACTGACAAACGCCGTAACAAATACGAGGTCGAAAGGCGCCCCGAAAGAGGAAATTATTTAAACGTAGGTACCTGAACACCGGCCGCACATGCTGTACATGCTGCTGAGCTTAGCAGGCTGTATAAGTGGAAAGGTTTCATGTGAGCTGTGGAGTTTGGATGCGCTGTGGGTCTAGGCATCGATTAGGTGGTGGGGGAAGCGGCCGTCTCGATCTGTTTCATGTGTTGTTAGGGGCTCCTGTACCCCCTACAATGTCTCTGTCAGTCCCCACGCTGCCTCAAACTACAACCTTGTACCTCCCCTTACGCGCTGGTGACAGCTCACATGAAACCTGACGAGTTATACATGCTACCTCTCGTGAACTGTCAAAAACTAAAAAGTGGCTTGTGTTTAATTGTTTTTGTATAAGAAAAGTAATTTCTTGGTGGGCCTATACATACAATGTGTTTAGGTTTACAGGCTTTAACTGAGGATTTAAATTTCTGGTAAAGACGTTGGATTAAATAAGAGACATTTTGCCAAGTTTTTGCTTAAAATAGTATGTGTCTCTAAAATTTGCTTGTGCTATATACAAGTACAAAAATAGTTACATAATATACATGTGTACTTTTCTTATAAAAGTAAGCATATTATCTGCACCCTTAAAACTCATCAAAGATACGTAAAATAGGGGTCTAGACGTGAAAATTTCAAAAATGTATGACCCCCTTTCCGTCACTTCTGGTCAGTTCTGGCAGCGTTCCGGTATTGGAAAAATTACGAGTAAACCCCTGACAATTTGTCATCAATTCAACAAATGTATACCACATTTTTATTTTTTTAAAGTTGTAATAAATTTTCTGCTTATACACTATTCAGTCTATTAGTTCAGAAAAATTCAGTAAACCGTACAAGTGAGATAACATCGACCAACGTCTGGTGTGATGAGGGTGGTACGGTTAGCAGAGCGTTACCACGGAATGGTAAAGGTCCTGCGTTCGAATTCTGGTCTTGGTCCATGTTTTTTCATTTGTAATTTAGTTAGCGCAGCAAAATTTTGTATTTCTTCATCACGAAACAGTACCTGAATTATTGATATAATGGGAACAACTTTCGTGGTACAGCTAATGTTTTAGAGTTTTTTTTACAATTACCCAAAAATTTACAATAGAGTTTAGGGTCTGGCCTCTGGAAAAGATGTTTCTGTCAATGAGTTTATGGGGAAAAGACCCTTACGTAGATTGAAATTTAACAATATATTTCTAATAATCTGATTATGTTATGTTTCAGGAGAGCGACAGTTACAAGAAATGATCAAAGTATCTGAAATTCTGCCAAATTGTGGCATTCAAGAAGAGTGCCCTGAAAACAGTATTCCAGTTCATGTTTATACAGGTCAAGATAAAAATGACCAACCTAAACTGTGCATACAAGGCAAATAGTAAGGGAAATATACTGGGTATTTTTTAACGAATCTTAGAGGAGTACACTTTATTGTAACTTGTCTTCATTACTATAATTTGTTCATTTACTATTTAATCTGAGGTTAGAGTTAACAAGCACACCAATTATTCTGATAAATGGGAACATTAGTAGTTTTGTTTTGTTTGTATTATTAGTATGGTTTATTCAGACATTTGCTATAACTTGTTTATAAGTTACTGTTTCTCTAAAAGCCTACACGCCTGATGTAAAGGATAGTTTACAATCCAAGCTAAACTAAAATTAATACAGACACAAAAACATCTGCTACAGGTATTAAAAAAACTAATAATCATTCAGAGAAAAGAAGAACACACCAACAGACATAAAGTGTACATCGACCTGTACCATATTCTTAAATAGGAGTGCGTACATTTACACCCAAATGTACATACCGATACACATATATACATAAAACTAATAATAAACAGTAGCCTATTTAGACTAAAATTACACAAAAAAAATTACTTGGATAAAAACAAGGTAAAATATAATCTATATACAGTAGAATCCGCTTTATCCGGCCTAATATGGCGGAGTACCAGGCCGGATACCATAAAAGCCGGATAATCCGGTATAGGGTTAAAATAAGCCAATAAACGTACATGAGAAAACTTTACAGTACTACTGTAATTTAAATTGGAATCATTCAATAAAACAACAAATAGATGGACCAAATCTTGGGGTTTATTATAGTAGATACAAACATTGTTACAAGTGTAACATATTTTAACGAGAGTACTGTACTTACAATATTGTATAAAAACCTCAAACAAATTTTGCATTAAAATTTGTATAAAAATGATGGAGCAAATTAAAATTTAATGAATTAATGAAGAATTTGAAGTGAATTGACTAATTTTTTTATAAATATCTTATGGTAAATTATTGAACTTAAATGTAATTTTAAGGCTCAAAACTTGTTAAAATGTATTTAACTAAAGATTTTACATTTGTTAATCGTCACAGCAATAAAATAACAAAATAACTTAGATAAAAAACACGATCTGCAGCTTGGTGAATAACACTTTACGTACTAACGCCTGCTATTTTTCGTTTATACTAGCCGCAACACACATCCGTAATGCCGTTGCCGTCACTACATTGCAGGTGTTCTTACGTGTTGTAAGATGTTTTCGGATCGCTTAGATAGTGCTTCATTTATTTCAATATGTTCTTTGGATGCTGGGTCGGATAATCCGAGGGGTCGGATAAAACGAGGCCGGATAAACCGGACTTTACTGTATTTTTTTGTTAATACAGTATACATTTAACTTTGATTCGTCTATCCGTGCAAAGCCAGATCGGGCAGCTAGTGTAGTTTATATAATGCAACACAATAACAAAAAAATACACTCATATAATGACAATTAAATCTAAACTAATAATATTTAACAAATAATAATGAAATAAATAATCCATATTACTCTGGAAGAAAG
The DNA here is from genome assembly GCA_018207615.1 of Philaenus spumarius. Taxonomy (NCBI): domain Eukaryota; kingdom Metazoa; phylum Arthropoda; class Insecta; order Hemiptera; family Aphrophoridae; genus Philaenus; species Philaenus spumarius. The sequence continues at coordinate 29,496 of JAGFPH010011371.1, forward strand.
AAACTCCCGGGGATAGCCTGCTTTGGGGAAGACAAAAATTTCCTAAAAATATATACTAGCTCCTAAACAAAATAGGCTAAATAATTTACAACAGTTTTTTTACAAAAATAAATATCAGTGAGCAATCTACACAAAAATAATTTTTAGTGTTAATTAAGCATTATTCAGACCATATGTTAATTGAATTGATTTTGGATGTGGGTGAGAATATTAACAGAGGGGAGAAATGGGCGAAAAATGATGACATCTCATTTAAAACGAAATTACGTGAAATATGTAAATGTAAAAATGGTTCATTTAGTAATGTAAATACGGAATGCCAAACACTGTGTGCCATGATTTGCAAGGCAGCATTGAATGGGCTGACACGGGGGGGGGGGGGGGGGGAAACTAGAAAGTTAGAGAGAAGGCAGCCGTGGTTTGACAATGAATGTATGAAAAATATTAATATTAAATATTAATTAATGTATGAAAGGTATTAAAAATACTTAAAGGCGTAGTAATGTGGAGTTTGTTTGGAGTTTGTTTATCGAAGCTAATAAACAATATAAGAAATTATGTAAAGATAAACAAGCGTATTATACAAAAGAACTAATGAATAGTTTTAATACCGTAGTGTGAAAGATTCAAAGGAGTTTTGGAAATTAGTTAATAAATTTAAACATAAGGTTTTTAGGTGTGCAGAAAATATTAGGGCAGGAGACTGGGTTAAATATTTTCAAGAGCTGCTTACTACAAAGGGGGATACCGATCCGACTGCTTTTGCAATGCCATTTGTGGAAAATGAAGGTTTGGATGAAAAAATTACTATGTATGAACTTCATGAAGTTTTAAAGAAAGCAAAAAAAAAAAATAAGGCCCCTGGTTTGGATAGGATTCCTTTTGAATTTTATAAACAAGCACCGAAAAAATTTCTTGGATTGTTGTTCACACTTTTTAATTATATATTGTACTATGAAATTGTGTCTAACTCATTTAAAAAGTCTATTATATTTCCACTACACAAGAAGGGTTCAACAGAAATTGTTATTTTTACAGAGGAATATCATTTATAGAGGCTGTGTCAAAATTTTTTACGGAGATACTATTACATAGGTTGGAAGATTGGGTGGAGAATAATAACATCCTGATCGAATACCAAGATGGTTTTCGTAGAGGATATTCAGCAGTCGATAATATATTCAATTTATATAATATTGTGAAGCTTAAGAGTAGGAAAGGAGGGAAAAAAGTGTACTGCTTTTTCGTGGATTTTCAAGCAGCATTTGATCGGGTGGGTAGGGCGGAATTATTTTACAAATTATACAACTTGGGAATATCCTCAAAATTTGTGAGGTTATTGAAAAATATATATGAGGGTGCTGCATCACAGGTGTGGTTCAATGATGGGCTAACGGATGAATTTGCAACCACTGCAGGTGTTAGGCAGGGCGCCTTCTTTCTCCGTTGTTGTTTGCTTTGTTCGTAAATGATATTCACGATGCGGTTGACGGAGGTTTGTGGGTAAGGGATTTAAATGTTAGGGTAATTTTGTATGCCGATGATTTAGTATTATTGGCCTCAGATCCCAAAATATAGCAAAAAATGATTGACAGGTTTAAAGCTTATTGTGAAAGGTGGAATTTATTAGTAAATTTGGAAAAATCTAAGGTAATGGTATTCAGGCAGGGTGGTCGTTTGAGCACAAATGAAAAATGGAAATTTGGGGATATAATATTAGAAATAGTAAACCAGTACAAGTACCTTGGACTTACATTCACACCACAATTATCACTCAATTCACATCTTACAGAGAGAATTACGGTAGCGAAATATGCATTAAATTCTACATGGAGGAATTTTATGGTTAAAGATAGTATTCCAATCTCAACAAAACAGGCGGTTTTTGATGCAGCATGTAAATCAATAGTCACGTATGGGTCACAAGTTTGGGGTTATAGACAAAATCCTACTGTAGATAATTTTCAACGCTTTTTTTTAAAGAGAATGTTTGGCCACTAAATAATACCCCTAATAGTGTATTATATTTAGAGACAAAGGCAAAATCTTTGAATTTAGAAACTTTAAAAATAAATTTTAAATATTTAATTAGGTGCCTTAGCATGACAGACAATAGATTACCAAAACAACTAGTTAGGCAGGTCATTAAAAGGAATATTTCTTGGGCTAAGTTCTGGTTGGAAATGGGGGATAGAATAATAATAATAATAGTGCTTTATTTAAGAAATTATAAGCAACACAAACATTTCACATTTGAAAAAAACACTTGTTCAGCACTGGTCCATAGACCGTCTGCTGGGTTGGCATTCTTAGTTTAAAATTTATATATATATACATATATATATATATATATATATATAACAGACTTAAAAACAAAAAACTAAATTAACTAGAACAAAGAAATTACCTAAAATTGACATAAACAAGAAGTTAACACACACATAGAAAATAAACACTTGCCTTCAAAACTTACAAATTTACAAAAAATAATGAGACATGAAGAAATAAATACATAAAAATGACATCCATAAAATTAACTGCAACTTAATACCCTAATTATTGTTAATAACTTACAAATAAAATACCCCTTCATTAAAATATCTGAACTAATCGTAAACACAATATATCTGCAACAACCCTGGCTAAAATCATACTTAATATAAATTGTACTGAATACCCATAAAATAAAATATAATAAACAAAGATGATGATAATAAGTTAAATATTTGAATCGACCCACAACGCGTGTGAAATAATATAATAAAATGCAAAATAATATGTCTAAAAATGAAATAATTCCCATTTTTACCTAATCTACTGGGAGTACGTATTGCAGTTATTGTAGAAGCTTTACTTAAGCATCAGACTCATTAAATTCGTAATTAAACTCGTTTACTAAAAACCATCTATAATGCCACGCTTGTCTTAGGAATTTATAAAGGCTTTGTCTTTATAAATGGGGGATGGAATGCACTTCGATTTAGATTTTTTAAAGATAAAAAAAATGGACAGGGAAATAAAATATTGAATGAATTATTGGCAAAATTGGAAGAAGAAGCAATGAATTAATGGACAGAGCGGATTTTAAGTTCTGAGGGGCATGATGTATATAATAAACTTGAATATAATCTTGGGGAGGCAGCTTATGTTAACGACAAATACACGTGAGAATTTATTAGTTTAATATTCAGAGCAAGGAGTGCCACGCTGCCTCTAAACGCTAGACCAGGCAGGAATGAGATTGAAAGGATGTGCTCTTTATGCAATTCCCGGGAGGAGGAAACCATGATACATTTTATAGGAGAAAGTTTAATATTAGGTGGCATTCGAGAAAAATATTTTAAATGTAAAGTCCTTGATGGGGATTGATAAGGATATTGAATGGGGAAAACTGGTTTAGTTTAGTAAATTTCATGAGAAGTGCGCTCAAGTATAGGAAGGCATTTATTTATGAGTTTAATTATTAGAACGTCCTCTTTGTTCATGGTAATAAATCCAACCTGGCAGATGACCTACGAGTCATGCTGTAAGCGTGTAACTTTATTTTGGTATGAGTTATTATTTTGGTTAGTTATGTAGTATTTCTTTTGATTGAGTGTTTTGTCTTGTATGTAGTGCAATACACACACTTTATTATTATTATTATTACACAAAAATATTTACAATATACACTCTTACTAATCAAACAAAGTATACAAAAAAGACAAACTACAAACAAATAAACACTATTGTTTTAAATTGTTGTAAGAACAGTAATACGTATATATCACTATACAATTTAATAACTACCGTATTTAACATGTACATTTAACAAATGTTCAATATCCTCCTGCTTAAAGAGCCAATTTCTCAATCTTTGCAACAGTAATAACAGTGAATTTCCACATTTTATTTGACCAGACAGAACATTAAACAATTTTGGCTTGAGGAAAGAAAAAGTCTTCATGAAGTAGGTTTTAAAAGGGTTTGCCACTGCCAAAATTTCCTGCACTTCTTGACTGTACTCTCTGTACCCATCAGTCCATTCAGAAAGCTGTCTGTTTCCACTTTTAATAAAAAATAATTATGTACGGTACGTTGTAAATGTACAAGTGTCTTAAAGGAAATATTTGCAAAGAAAGGAATAATGGTTTTGAATGTTCCAGCCTCCTCTTGTTCAAAATCATCCAGACAAACTAATTACTTCTATAAGTCCTTCCCCAAGTGTATAAACCATACGCTAATCCTGCTTTGAACCAGTGAAATATAAATCAAGCGCTTAATATGAAGTACTCAATCATGGCCTGTTAACATAACATAGTGCGGTATCATCTGCAAATGATGTTAAACTGCCATTGAGGACTTCGCACTAAGGTCATTAACTTAATATATATTTTAACGGTATAATTTTACAAGTGATTTTTTTATGAAAAAAAAAAAAATACAATCGCTATATATGATAAGAAGAGGGAAAGTAAAAATCTGAAGGGCCTATTCTAGAGCAACGAGGCCGTAAAAATTCCCTACCTTGTGCGGCTGCAGGCAAAGTCCCCATTCCTCGCGCATGCGCATAGCATGGTACTGACCAAAGGAGGTCAAGGTAGCGATATCAGAGTTCACTCTGCATTCTACTTCCTATAGGTAAGGTCTTCTATAGGCTAAGTGCATATGGTGTGTTAAAGATTACAATTCCTATTCTAAAAACACTTAGAACATTAGTGTTTAACACTTTGCTTCGGTTTGCCTTTGCTTGCATGCTTTTGTTTGAATTTATATATACGATTATTATTAAAAAAACATCTATAATACGGTACAGCCTGTACATTTTCTGCTATTTCAGCCACCTTAATAATTTAATGTTAAGTTATTTATGCTTTTATCATATCTATAAGTAATTATTCCCCCTTTATTGTATTTAATTATTTAGAAACTTATTTCTATTTCATTAACTGAACTTATTCGCTCATTAAATACAACTTACTACGCAATGCTCCCAAGTATAAAGTATTCATACTAAATGTCTCCAGTTCTCATTCTTACTACACACTTAATAATTATATTTTACAACTATTTACAAAGTCACTATGAATTTATCTAACTTCACTTTCATGGTTTATTATAAAATTATTGTTTTCTGAAATACTATAACTCATGTTCGCCTATGTTGTTTTTACTCGCACATCATTTAAATTTCCACAAATAATTAATACACATAATTTGTTCTGTCTGTCCTAAGTGACTCCCATAAAGGAATTTTTTAATGTTTTGCCACAATTGACTTCTACATTTTTTCCTAACCAATTAACATAAATATTCAGTTATACGGGATTCTTGAGTATTCACTTACTTCTTGCCTTATACTAGTAAGATCCCTGGCATATTTATTCAGAG
>JAGFPH010011372.1:0-26889 GCA_018207615.1 Philaenus spumarius
GTGTAATTTTTATATTAAATCAGAATAAAATTATTAAATTATTTATGCTGTTATCTAGAATGTACTCATATGTAATATTTCAAATGGTTGATTTCATTTGTCATTTAAACACTGGATATACATGGATTGGGTGAGGGGAGAAGTACGTAAATCACAGCAAAATTTGTAAGCGGTATTTTGTTGTTTTCTTTTTTTCTTCTTTTTTTTAATGTTTATATTAAATAACATTAAATTAGAATAAAAATATTTAATTGTTTATGCCGTTATCTAGAGTGTATTCATATGCACAATTTCAAATGATTCAATTGATTCGTCATTTAAACAGTGGATACGAATGGTTTGGGTGAGGGGGAAGTAAGTAAACCACAGCAGAAATAAAATGTAAGCGGTATTTTTTTGTGTGTAGTGTTTATATTAAATAACATTAGGGTCTAATCAATGATTGACCCAATGATTGACCCTGATTAGGGTCTAATCAGAATCATTGATTCTGATTTAATCAGAATCAAATTATTAATGTGTTTATGCGGTTATCTATATTATATTAAAATGTAATATTTCAAATGGTTAATTTTATTTGCCATTTAAACAGAGTATTCAAATGGATTGGGCGAGGGGGGAAGTACGTAAACTACAGCAAAAATAAACTCATTTGCCATCTTAAGTAATTAAACATCGTTTTTAGATTCATAGTAATAACAGTTCCATGATTCGTTATGTCCAATCCGGATTCCACACATATAAAGTTTCAAATATAATAATATCTGAAACCCCAATTAATTCAGATCATTTCTTAGCAGTATCGTTAAAAAAGTAAATACTTAGCTGTTCGGTGTTTACAAAATTTATCAAATAGTGGAATTATGATTTTTAGGTTATAATTGTTGCTACTGTGGTTGAAATACAGTATTATCCTCTTATATGCATAGAATAAAACAAGGCCTACTAACAGTAGGTATTATTAATCTAATCATATGGAAATTCAATGTATATGTATAGATTAAGGGTACTCATTTAATATAGTATTTATCCAAATAGTCAACAACAATGCAGTGTTAAATTGATTCAAATTGTAATCCTGCAGACAATAATTCAAATTTTCATCAAACAATATTCACATATTATGTTATTAACTCTAAAGAAATTTTGATTTTTAATTATTTAGTTTGATTTTTATTAATAAAAATAACACTTGACCTTTATAACAAATCCTGAGTTGTAACATTTTCAATGATTGATAAACTATAAATGAAATAAATTTAATGTAAAGGTGTGCTTATAAGAACAATAGAAAATTAATATGTATAAAGAAGCATTAAGAGGTTAACCTCGAAATCTGTTTTTAAACTTGTAAAAAACTTCGGAATTTAAAAATATTGAACAAATAATTATCAAAACATTGTAAATTTATTTAAACTAAGAACCAATTGATTAAGTGAAAAGTGTTATAAGATAAACACATTTTTTTAAATGAAGAAATGCCTAACCAAAATGATAACTTTTGATTATGTCTAACAGTTTTAGGTAAGCTACTCTGGGTTTAATCACAGATGTTCAGTGTTTATAGTGAATGATTTGAATGGCGGAGAATAACGTATAGAAATATTGGTTATATAAGAGCTAGAAGGACAATATAAACAGTTTTAAATAATGTAATAGTTTATAAAATATGTTAAAAATCGTTATTAGAACAATTCTATATAATACCGGAGAAAAATAAAATATTTAAATGATTGTAAGTCAAAACCCAGTGCCAATACGCGTATGAGTACCGGACATTTCATTTAAGGCAGTTGTAGGGGCCCGGAGATTTGGAGATTGGAGATTTAACAATTTATTAAGAGTATAAGAAAAGGCAAAACCAAACTTAAAAATACAAAAGATGATTGACCATATTTATATAACCAACAAGTAAATAAAAGTATAAAGTCAGATCCTAAGACTATATAGCTATTTATAAGGAAATTTTCAAGTTAAGGTAATATTCGCTGTTTGAAGTTATTGTTTGTTAATGATAGATGTTGAATTTTATTATAATTACTTGTTCGGACATTTACCATCATTTGTGTGTTAAATAATCAAACACCCCTTAGTTTTAGTCACTTGAGAACGGGAATTGATTTGTATTCCCGAAACGTCGTGTTTGATTATTTAACACACAAATGATGGTAAATGTCCGAACAAGTAATGAAGGTAATATCTACTAAAATTTAAATTCATCTGGATTTATGTTCAAAATTTGAAAATTAATAATATTTGAACAGTGATTAATAAACCTGAACGAACATTCAGATTTTCATATACCATTTTTGAACTTTTATTTTCCAGTTGTAATATTTTCATTTTGTTTAGATTTAAGTTGTGCATGTTTTTTTAAAATTTGCATATTTAATAACCACCAACCCTATACCAGAGATAAAGGAGCTCTCAAATTAAGTAACTGTAATAGTATATCTCCATTATTTCTGATAAACTTTAAATACATATAAAGCACACCTAATTCCTAATTCAAAACCTATAATAATAATAATAATATTGCAAGACAAATTAATTTAAATTCCTGATCGAAACAGCCGATAACATAATGAAATACAAAGAATGGAACCATACAGAGCGATCTTGCGGATAATAACGGAACTAACACGCACAAATTCAACAGATGTTTCAGAAGCCTTACGAAACGAAAGAAAACCAATAATATTTTTTGTTAACGAATATAAACTAATAACTTAACGCCATTTATATAAAGAGCATAAAATTCTGCAACTAAAATTACCAAATAGGCCAATTATAAGACATTCCACAATTTAAAATAAATTAATAACACATTCACCACGGCAATTTACACTGTAACAGCTGACGAATTTAATATAACAAAATCCGTGACTACGGTAACATTGTACTTAAATTGATACACACACAAATTAAAAAAATAAGTGGAAACAATTTCTAGATATTTATGTATAATAATAAAACCCATTTTTAAATCAAATCAAAATTTATTCTATAAATAAAATGACCAAGACTCGACTGACGGCAGACGGAAACAAGGAGAAGAAGAAACGAGTAAAACAAAACGACCAATCGGAACGCAGAATTTGCAACAAAGCCTAAATTAAAAAAAACATCTGTAAAACAAAAGGGAGTTCGGAGAAAAGCCATACCAGGAAGGTTACAAAAATTGTATTCTAAGGCTTTAAGACGATAAGAAGAAACTTAAAGAAGAAGGGAAGAGAATACATCTTTTGAAGTTTTTAAAACAACTATTAAGACATCATCTACGGTGGTGAGAGAATAAAAATTAGATTTGAACTATTTGTGATAATGCCAGAATTTCATTATTTTTTTTTTTTCATCTGCCTGACTATAACCTCACGTTCTGAGAACATTTCATTAAAAATATTCTAATTATTTTTTCAGAACATTCTCAATATTTTAATTATATTTTTTTTTGTATGTATTTGTTAAATATTTTGATTGAATATCGTGCCACGGACACCAGCCCCGAGATTAAAATTTTTTCTTGTTAACGAGCCAATTTTAGGCCGTAAATGATTTATCTTTATTTGTTCAAATTATATCGTTATCAAATTAATAAATAATAATTCGTTTGTTCTTATTATTATTGCTTTTCATTTATTAAAAGTTAAGTTGAAGATAAATAAACAAAAGGAAGTTCAGTACAAAAAGTACAAATTATACATAACATAGAATCAAATTGTTACATTAAAATAACTACACATTGTGCTAAAGGCTTAAATGAAATATTTGTAACTGAAGTAACAGACGTTAAAATAAATAAAATTGAAATCTTATATAAATTATAAATGAACGGTACCAGATAACTGCCACATACTTTTTCCCAATTGAAACTTTAAACCTTTCCAAGAGTAACGTAGGAGGTGATTATTTAGAATTGCAAAAGTAGGACATACCATGGAAAATATGAGATGTATGTAATAAACATACACATTAAGTTTCATATTAGTTTCATTCAAAATAATAGCTAATAAATATTATTATTGTTAAAACTACTGTATCGATTGATTTCGAACAAATTTGCACCAAACATGTCAATTAGGCCTGTATACATGCACAAAAAACTTTTTTGGACAAAAACTTTTAAAAACCAATTATTATTATTATTACCTAAACGAGAATTTTTAGAAATATGCGTTTTTTGCATATGGTAGGATACATTAAGGCCTACAAATAAGCCAAATTTTATCAAAATCGTTAGAGCCGTTTTTGAGAAATTTTGATTTTTCTCGTTTTTTTGCCATTTTTGGGGGGTAAAACCCCTTAAAAATCTAAAATTTGTAAAAATTAAAAAAAAACCTGAAGGTATTCCAGTACTACACCTACATACCAAATTTCATCCAAATCGGACAGTTGGTATGGTCCCCAGCTCTATACACATCCTTACATACACAAAAACACACGGACAGACATCACACAAAAAACACTTTTTTGAGTTCAGGGAGCACTAAAACAAATAATTCCACTAAAAATATTTTTAGGTTCAGGGAGCACCAACATAGATAATAATTCAACTAAAAAATTTTTTAGGGTTCAGGGAGCACCAAAACAGATGATTCCAATAAAAATCCAAATTCGAAAATTTGGACGAAAACAATACTTTCTCCATTATACTACGTATAAGGGGGGGAAAGTAAAAAAACAGTGTGTTCATTTATAGTGTTAGGTAATTTAAGACATTTAAATACAATCAAATTTTTGTTGTAAATTAACTTCAAACTTAGTGGCTTGAAATAAAGTCTTTATAAATTTATTAAGAGCATTTTATTTATAAATTAATTAGTTAAAAAGAAAGATCTGTTTATTATTATAGCGTTAACTCTCTAAATCTAAATCTGAAGCTAAATCCAAATACGTGTATATTGTTTGAAAAGTGTTTGTGGTAAAGTTGACATATCCTCTCTATGCAATTTGAGTTGTTAGTTTTTGCTTTTAACGCAGTACCCCAAACAAATTAACAAGTCCATCAGACAACAGAGTTTGCTTTATACGTTGGCAAGTTTATAATAACATTAATGGAACCTAGCTAGTTCAAACAATATGCAGGGAGAGTTTAACACAATTTACCACATCTATTATTTTTAAAAAACTGAAAGATATGTAGAAAATATGATCTCAAGACAGTTTAATTTATTCGCCGACAGGGGAAAACTTTAGAAAATAAATTTACAAAAAGACCTCCCTCTCTTGCCACCCCCTCTCAAAAATGTTGCAATGCACACATATGGGTTGTCTATACTAATTTTATAAAGAGATACAATGTATTTGTTTGTTTGAATGTAGGGGGTAATCTTATCTGGAGCTACTGAACCGATTGAAAAAATCATTTTACCAATAAAAAGCTACACTATCCCTGGGCAACATAGCTATAATTATATTGATAAAAACATTTTTTATTTCAATCTTTGTAAATTTAGTCGGAAAAATCTTAGGTTATGCCAAGACTGATGAACCAACACATGTATTTACATTTGTTACCATAGCAACCAATTGAATGAAATAGCAGATAAAACAGCTGTTTGTTCCAATATTTCCATTAACAGCTGATTTCAAACTTTGAAGCAATTATTTTTATTTCCGGAGAATTGCCGATTCTTTTAGCCTATATTATAACTGCTGTTATAAAATACTAGGGGAGACCCCTGCGTGCTCCGCACGCCAACCCCCGGTGCGACCTTCTAAAAACATATGTTATGTTTTATTTATAATAAAAGTGTAGGATTAATAATAACCTCAAAACTAAGATGGTAAATAATGTTAAATGTTCAAATCAAATTATTTCTTATATTTTATAACAGCAGTAATAATAAAGGTTAAAAGAACCAGTAAGGCTCAAGTCTACACTTAATCAAAAACCTAACAAAACAATTATAAATAATAACTTCAAAATTAAAATGGTAAATAATGTTAAATTTTCAAAACAAATTAGTTCGTAAATTTTATAATTTGAATAAATAATTCATTTACTCCCTTATAAAAATCAATATTTACTTCCACAAAGCATCTGTATTAGTTAGTTTCTTATTATAAACAGCTGTTTTGTATTAAAATGTTTTTATAACCTTCTGAATACTGTAATCATCGTTATTTACATCCACGAAATCAGCTGGATTAGTTTGTTTCTTATTATAAACAGCTGTTTTGTATAGAAATGGTTTTTAAATATTTTCCATGTTAATCTTGTGGGGAAAACCCGACCTTTGAGTTTAGCTCACGCCATTAAGGATAAGAATTTTTGACATCTAAAACCTTATTGCAAAACTACGAAATGAGACGAATTTTTTGAAACCTCAAACATTAAAATTGAGGCCATTTCCGGAAGAAGGGCACATAGGCCTATGTGCCCTTTTTCCGATCATTGTTTTAAACAATCCGCCATGTTGTTTTTTAGTAAATTTGCTAAGTTTCAAAGCCTTATCTTGAAAACTGATTATTCTAAGGAAGTTCTTATTACTCTATGCACAGCTGATTTGAAAACAAGAGGCCATTTCCGGAAGAAGGGCACATAGATGAACAGTAAAATTTGACCTTATAAAATGATAAACACATTATAAATATTCTTCATAATTTAATAAATTAAAAATAAAATGAGTTGTTTTATTTTTAATAAAAAATAAATTCCAGGTGATTTAATTTTAATATCCCTTGTGGTCTAGCTAGACATGATTGTCGGAAAAATGGCACATAACAAACAACAATATAAATTATATTGTCACATATAACCAAATTCTTAAACACTATAAGCAAGCTAATTTTAATTTATAATAAGATGATAGTTTCAAATATTTTGAAAGGGTTGTATGAGTGTATAATTATACTTAACAATACAGCAGTAAAATCTTTAAAATTATTTTACTCAAAACATATTTTTCATCTATGTGCCCTTCTTCCGGAAGTTGCCTCAATTGGTCCAGAAATAAGGGAGGAGTTGTGTTTAAAAAAAACGGCTTCACGTATTAGGTATATATAAAGGTACCAAATAATTTGATTTGAACATTTAACATTATTTACCAAATTAGCTTTGTTGTTATTATTTATCCTACACCTTTATTATAAAGAAAACATAACATAAGTATGTGAATAGAAGGTTCCTACGGGGTTGGCGTGAGGAGCACGCAGTGTTTCTCCTAGTATTATATAAAACTTAATCCATTTAAAAACCATGAATTTCAGTTATAATAGGTTGTAGCATTCTTTCCTTACGCACGAAAATTATATTTTTGTAAATGATTTTCTAGAGTTTTATAATGATTGACTATCGCAATATGAACATATTTATTTATTACAAAGTTAACTGCATGAAATAAACAAGAGCCAAGTTTGCCTTATCACAGAATGATAACAAGGAACTCCTTATCTTATGCTCTGATAAGACAAAATTAGAATGTTATGCTTTCAATTGCATACGGCATTTTCACTTTCATTTCTTTACTTGTTAGTCCAGGGAAGTTAGGAAATAAATCGGAAATTTTTAAAGGCAGCAGATATCGAGATGCGGTTTTCTGCATTGTGTTCAGAATGCTCCCAGGAAAAAAGTCTATAAGTTGCGGTTATGCCATTTTTCGAAAAATGCATTCTGGTGCAATAAATACATTTTGAAATTGCTTAATTACTTGCAATATTATAAGAATGACCGGAAACTCGGAAAAATCGCTCGAAAATCGTTACTCAGATGGTTCTAATGGTTCAAATTATTGGGGATGTCGGTGTATATTTAGACCTCTGTTTTACATTATGTATAAGTCACCGCTACTCCCACCATCCTGTTTAGTGCATCAGCTCTTTTTGCATTCGGTTTACCATAAGCGTGTGTTGGTAAGCGAAGCGAGCACTGCTGGAACCTATAGTAACATGTAGGTATTGAGCAGCTGTCAACAATGCACACATACAACAGCCGATTTCACTCAAAATAAAATACGTTATACTTTAACGAAACGTAACCTAGATTTTACTTTTCGGTTATATAGGCCAATCAAAACAAACTTCTATAATGTCTTTGTTGGGAGTTTGTGTATGTGAAAACTAATGCAGGCTATGGTATGCTACAGAGTTAGTTTTTAGGTTAGAAATCTTTTAAAATGTATTTATTTAAACAATCCGTTTTGTTTACTTCAATCTTGACAGCATAAAAAACAACTAATCCTGCAAACATAAAACCATATTTTATACTAACACTACATCGGTCTATTGGTCTGAATCTGTCTATGAAAGCGATTTAAATAAACTCCCGAAGTATATACTTAAATTCCCTGGAACATACATTTATAATTGGACAAGCAAGACCTGGATTCATATAATTATGACTTCTTAAAGGCTAATTATACGGTCTCTTTACTTTTAATAATCTTTTAATTTATACAAGATGAAATGAAGCGAATGGAAACAAACTGAATATTTAATAATTCAAAGTGTCTTTCAAATAATATCTTCTAATTGGATGTTTTTTAACTGGCTTATAAATGAACCCATTATTGTCTCTTAAAGTATTTCTTAACCTTTGAAACAGCAATTTGGGAAATATTGTTGTTTTAACATACTATATTAAAGATAACCAATTCATATAAACTAAATAAATCCATTTATCAAAAATACATAAAATTTTCTTTCCTTTTCTTTTTTATTAATTTATTTATAACTGCCTCCAGAAGCAATGCATTATTGTACAAAAACAGATATAATTGAAATTAAATTATAGGATAGTTGAAATTAAATAATAGGCGGCGTATAGGACAGTCTCCCAAGGAGCGGCAAAAGTAGTGGCTGGAATACCCCCAGTAGATCTTTGGCCTGGGAAAGGAGCGAGATATTTGACGAGAGGGAAGATGGAACAGCGACGATGGCCGGTATAAAATTGAATGCAAGACGGAGACTTCTCATGAAGTGGCAAGAAAAAGAGGATGTACCTGGTCGTTGAACATATAGAATGATTCCTAACATCGAGGAATGGATAAATAGACGAGCTAATATCTGACGCTGGCACTGACAGGACACGGATTTTTTTCGGGCGTACCTACATGTCTGGATTGTGAGGCGGAAGAAGACAGCGCAGAGCACGCCATCTTTCAATGTTTACGATGGAAGACAGAGAGAGAAGTTCTGGAAACACAGCTTGTGTCAACGATTTCACCGGAAAGCCTGGGTGGTTATGATGATAGAAAAAGAAGAAAAGGGAATATTATTGAAAGGTTTATTAATTTAATCATTAGAAGGAAAGAAGAACAGCTGAGGTAAGCTGAAGACGGACCCTTGATTGATGATGAAGTATGCTGCATGGTGATCCCGTGGCCACTCATAAAGGGCAGAGAAAGAGGTGTGTTTTTTAGTGGGTCGGCTAGGGGTCATTCCTACATAACCCTGTTGAGCGGTACCAACAGGGTATGTGCTTACACATTTTTCACTCCTCACGAAAAAAAAAATTCTTTACAAACTTTGAACAATATAATACATGTCAAATAAAAAATAAATATAAGACATTTTAAATAAATATTAATTAAAAATATAAAGGGAAGAATTAGGTACCCTCTATTGGAACTCCTTTAATGAGGATTATCTTTACTTAAAAAACAAAATAACACTTATTTTATCGGAGCGGTTGAAAAACATTTAACAGAAACAATCACATATATTATTTCTCAACGTAATTTTTTTGTCGGTACGCCATAACTTCCTTAATACATCATCAAATTACATGAATGAGGCATCATTTTAAAGCTTTCCTTAACCGCTACACCGGAAAAATACAATTATACGAAAAATACAACAACAAAAAAAGAAATAAAGAATGCGAAAGTAACAGTGATGTAAGATCAAGTAAGTTGTAGGGATATTTTCCTGGCGTTGGCAACACTGATGATAACAATACCCAGCTGGAGAGCTGCCGTAACGCCACTACATTGCTATTTTTAATTAATTGTAAGCGTGGTTATAAACAGCATTGTGGATACACCTATTACTTTAAATAAGTGGGATTTAAGTAAGTTAGAATGCGAATGATTCGCACGGGTCAGCTAGTGATTTATAAAAGAGTTTTACAGCAAAAAAGAAATATTTTTATATAAGCATTTTTTATAGAGCAGATGAGATAAACTTACCTTAATCAAATTTTAAAACTGTTAAATAAATAATAATGTTGTTTGCATTTGCAACACATTATCATCAATAATGTAATGTTGATTACAATATTACAACATATTGTAATATTGTTGTAGCGCATGAATCAAACAAAGCATACAAAATAAAAATAAAAACCGTAATAGAATATTTTAGAAAATTTTATAACAAATGTGAGATTGATTATACTAAATATTAAGGAGAGTGTTTACATTGTCGAGACTGAGCAGACAAGATTTCAAGCTTTAGAGGAATTTTTGTTGTCTAGGACATTGTTTGACATATACTGGCAGTTTGTTATACAATTTTCTGGCTATATCAGAAAAAGAATGCATAATACTTGTCAGAATAGGTTTTTGGAATAGGCAAATTGTGCCTAGAACGGTGTGACAATTGATACGTATTACGACAAGTGGGAAATTGTCCACTTCTTCTGTAGAAGGCACTAAGAACTTTATGTATAAATATATGTTTAAGCGGTAGTACAGATAAAATATAAAACAATAGGATACAGGTTTGTGTTACAAGCAGTTCCCCAACAAATAATTTCATATTCCAATCGGCTTTGGACTAGTAAACAATAAAGTTTCCGTAACATACAATTGGGGCAAACACCTTTTAAGAAATAAAAAACTCTAATAACTATTCGACTTATTTTTTAAAGTTTTTATGTGGAGTTTCCATGACATGCGTTTGTCTATCATAACCCCCAAATATTTTACAGTATCGGAATCAGTACTATATTCTTTGCGTAGTTTATGCAAATTAAATTGATTAAAAGGTGGTTGAATGTCATAAGATATATGCTAGTTAATTACAGAATTTGTTTAACAACTTGAAAATTTCAGTTCTCGTATTTAATATTTATTTATCGGTATAACCATTTCATTTGCTGGTTGAAACTCAAAGCACGCTGATGTAACCGTGACATGTTAATCACTTTCATCTTCCTTCTCGCAGTTATTCGTTTGATTCTACATGGTTTACTATTAATAATTATAGACATTTATCTTATTAGCAAATTTCCATAGGAAAAATAAGCTATTGCAGTGGCCCTTATAGTAAGACCCAAGGTCGGGAGTAGCAAATAAGCACCGATCATGATCCCCAGAACACGTTTTGGGGTGTCATTAAAAATCATATATATATATGTTTGTGTGTTCGCACTCTAGCGGCCGCATTTTAAGTCCGATTTGGTTCAAATTTGGTACACATGTTGGCTGTCTACGTCGCTCGGACGAGTTCGTTAACCAAAAAAATCCAACAAACGGAAGCACGTTTTTTGACCGGAAGTAACTATTTTTGAGATTTTTCCTACGAGAATGAATTTGTTTTTGAATTTTCTACAAATATAAATGTAGGATGTTATTCTGCACATTTTGTTTTTTTACGCGACCTTATAGCTTGCTTGGTTTCCCCAAAATCTCCCAATACGCGGAATGGATTGTGTATTGAAGATACTCCCAAAATGCGGAATGGCGTGCGAACCATGTTGCAGCTATTCAGCACCGTCGTGAATAGATCTATTTCAGAAATTGTTGGTTGAAACCCTAAAACATAGGCCTATAAACTTAATTTTGGAAATTTGCTCAATTCACGTCAGCGGTTCAGCTAGGTGGTCAAATTATTTATTACTATTATTATATTATATACATGGTGATCAGAACTCTCTACTAGTAAGTTCAAATATTCTTTCTATTGCAAAGAAAATTTACAATATGTTTATAAAGTGTCTTAAAGTCCTTTTCTTTAAGGGACTTTAATTAATAAACTTTGAACTACAGTTTATTAATGTATTTGCTTTTTATAGTTACTTTTGTTATTCTCTTTTGCACTTTTTACTAAGCATAATTTTCTATAGATAAATGTTTATATTTATCTTTGTAATGAAAATAGGTGTGTTAAGTAAAACGACCTCGAGGATTCGGCAAAATTGTATACAAACATGTGTAGTCATTTAGATAAAGCTCATTACTTTACGTAGATAAGCAAACTCACTGTGTTCTAATAAGAACATTGAAAAGAAAATGTTTTGTTAAACTGTTTAAAGATTAAAGTAAGTTTCGTGGTAAGAAAGAGTATTTCACAAGGACGAACTAAATTTAAATGTTTGCATTACTTGACACTTCGACAAAATACAGATTCTTAATGACAAACAAAAAGTTTTCTTGTTTTTTCGAAAACTGAGTTAGCTTTGAGCAACAGAATCAGTTTTCTATGTTTTCTTTAACTAGAACCAAGCTATCGAAAAAATCCAAACCATTATGTTTGACATAAACAACATAATTGTTGTCTTTTAAACGTTATGGAAACACATAAAAATAAATGATTCTGGCATCCAAATTTAAATTCAATATATTATTGTCTTTATCTATATTTACAATGTGTAATGTAAAAAAATATATATTTAAAACACAATCGTACTGTGCTATCCAATAGCTTTGACACTCTGCTCCTCAGCCATCCAACCTAAGTGTATTTGCATTCTTTGTGAAAACAGAATGGACTCCAAATTTATATGCATAACTTTTGGAATTCCCTTCTATATGCATTTTTAATTAGACAGGCAAGAACTGAATTATATATTTATGCCTTCTTTGACAATAATTAAACCACCTCTTTACATTTTTGTATTCTTTTAATTTATAAAACACAAAGGAAGACAAATGGAAACGGAATATTTAATATTGCTAAGAGCTCCTTTCAAATAACATGATATTATTAAGATGTTTTAAACTGGCTTCTAAAATTATATATTTCTGACTGCTGCCGTTATTCTAGAATCCTGAAAATAATTTTGAGAAGTAATGAAGTTTTAACTTTAGATAAAATTTAATCTATTTTATAGTCTTTTAAAAATATTGGCTTCTTAATTAAATCTAGGGACTCTCGGACATTTTAATATACACTGTGAATTGTCTTTAGCCCAAAGACAGTACACAAAACAACACCTTAAATAATCTTTGTATAAATTTAACTGAACTCATTACATGTTTCCGTTAAACTGTAGTAACGGTTTCCGTAAAAAAAACATTCATAATTTTCTTATATATTATAAAGTAGGCTATATATTATTAATGACCTTTATAAATAAAAATGCTTTTAAAATAGAAAAATACAAGTGTCAGCCCAGAGTTAAACCCAGAGTTAAAGTTGCTTTAAGCTTACAAAGTACAAGATAAACTTAATCCCAGAGGTGAATGTCGTACGAGAGAGACATACATTATTACTAAACATTATGTGAGGGAAATGCTAACACTAATACAATGCTATTTACCCCAGCTCTCTTTAAACCTAGCTTTGTGTTGGTATTTATTAAAAAGCGTGATGTTGGTTCCCTTAGAGTTACAGATTATACTCAAACACTGCAATATTGTCATACAAACAATGGCTGGACAGGTACAAATACATAGTTTATACAAACATGTAATATTATATTGTTGTCGGGGATGACTAATTTTATGAAATTACTAGTAATCCTCCGTTAAAAATCACACTCTCATTAATTAGATAAACATCAGAAATACATCATTAATAAAAAAAAGCTATTAAAAAAGAACATTAAGGAATACTTATCTAGGCCTACAAAACTATGCTGACGATAAAGTAAATAATAATGATTATAAAACTGTAGGCCTACTTGTTAAACATTTTTCGTTACTTACGTTATTATATTTAAAGAACGATAAAAGTACTATCTTTTAATTGCTTTTTATTTCATATTGATAGAACAAATGATTTAGAAGTTATTAATATTATAGTAAAGAAATTAATAATCGAATATGTTTATTATGTTATACGAAAATGTGCGAATGTTTCCGAAGTTAAACGAATATATCTCTTCTTTAAATTTGTATAAACAAATATATTGATAATAAAACGTTGTATTTATATAAAGTTTATAACCTCAAAACAAATATTATAACATATATTATATAGCATACATTAGTCCTATAACGTTTTTTTTTTAAATCAACTTTACAAGAAATTATATAACTATTGAAGTTGTAAACATAACTCCAAACTATAATCTACACTGAGTTTGTTTAAGTGTTACAGATGATGGGTGAAATCGGCTGTTTTTAGATGGACGAATGTTTCCGAAGTTAAACAAATAAGTATCTTTTTTATTTGTATGAAAAAATTATTGATGATAAAGGTTGTATTTATATTCATTTTATAACCTCAAAGCAAATCTTATAACCTTTTATAGGCTACATTAGTTATTTAACTCGTGTTTTAGGAAAATCAACATCACAAGACTTATATTGATTGAAGTTGTAAACATAACCCCAAAGTACAATATTTGCTAGGTTTGTTTTAGTATTACAGATGATGGGTGAAATCAGCTGTTATATTATAATGTTGCTCATGTACGTACACTCGCTTTAATAGGAGTTGATATCATTTGAACTGTAGATGTATACTTTTAATAACCCGGCAACACGAACAGATGTATGATTGTTTTAGAAATTCAGTATTTGTCATCTTGGAGTAAAAGGCTGTAAATATTGATGCTTGAATAAAATTTTAAGTAAAACTAAAAATTTGTTGTCATATCGTCTAATTAGTATTTGATAAAAAGAACACATATTTAGAAATTGCTACCATTGATAATGTGGAAGTACTTGGTTGAGCAAAATTCTGGAATATTTTTACAACGTTTTCTGGTTAAGAAGATAGAATTATATAAAAAACATCTAAAATGTCTGTGATAAGAAATTGAAAATCGGGTAACTCAGATTGGTTCGCTACATTCAAAAATGTAATCTGTATAAATAAAAATGTAAATTTTGAACAAAATCTTAAATCTCCGAAAGTTCTTCACCGATTACTTTGAAATTTTAACACATCATTACATTCGAATACAAGCACGTTATTATTTACTTTTTGAGGGTTGAAATATTTTTGCTACCGTTATGCGATAAATAAAATTAACTAACTTCAAACAAGATTATTAAGGTAAAATTATGTAATATTATTTTTAAGGGATATAAAAAACTATTTACAATTGTATTACTTAAGTCAAAGGGAGGCAATGGAGTAACTATAATAAAATTAAATATTAATCCATACACTTACTTTTGTAATATTCTCAAAAAATACTCAACTAATTTCAATAAAATTTCACAATTTACACATACTAGTACCAGCATTTTTTTTTATATATATAACATAGTCACTACAAATAGTTCTATTTAAATGGGGGAATTTAATATACGACCCTACGCCAAAAGAAATGGAAGAATAAAAAAATATAAAATATCCTGAAGTTCTAACTTAAAATATTTAGTCACAGTATGTTTACCTGTATTCAGCATTGTATGTAAAACAAGGTCGTAGTCTGCAAAAATATTCGACGAATGTCGTAAAGTAAATTTAAGCCAAATGGGGTAGCTACCAATATAAAAAAATAAATAAATAAAGTACACTAGATTCGAACAAAATATAAAGCTAACATTATTTTATATTATTCTTAAGGGGATGTTCTACTGAAAATACTAAATTGACCAATTTTAACCATATCATTCTGTCTTTTGTTTTATTTGTTTATAAGAGGTTAGATAAGTATTACATACTGTCAAACTCAAAATATTTGTGTATATTATATAAATTATATGTATATAAATGAGGGGTTTAACAGAATTTCATTTGTTATACCTCCGGATCTAATAGTTGGAATTTGATGGAATTAGTGTCACTGTGTTTACATTGTATTACTCTAAATATTTAGGAGAGCATTTGTCTCTATACTCATTAAAAATTGTTTATTAAACAAAAATAATGTTTTTTTTCAATATTCGCATACATGCTAAATAGAAAACAAATTATTACACAACTCCTATCCTAGATATAAACAAAATTCTTCCTAAATATTTAGATAAACTAATCAGGAATATATGGTATAAATTTCAACTGTTTGCTGTAAGTACTTCCTGAGATATATCAAATTTTGACTTACAAAACACGGAAAAATCAAACTTGCGGAAATCCTTGATCAAAGTAGGGCATTGGATATGTTATGTTAGGGCACCCAAGTCATATATTATGTTTTATTATAGCAAATAGGTGACGCAACCCATGTTATACACATATTTTCTTGAAACTAATTAAATGTAGAACAAAATTCAATAATACAAATTTTTCTGTAAAAAAAGTTTTTTTGCCAATTTTTAGTAGAACATCCCCTTAACTGATATACAAAGAAACTTTTGCAATTCTTAAGTCAAATGGATGAAATGAAACAACTACCCGTGAAACTAAATCAAGCAATAGCGAAGCATTTCCGGGTCCGCTAGTTTTCTAAATAATTTTGCACAATAATTGTATAAAGATATTTTATCGCATTATAAAAAAAATATTACAACTTTTCAATAATTAAAACAGGAAAAAGTTAACAGCATGAAATAAATAAGAACCAAGTTGTTCTGACCACAAAATAAAAAAAACGGTACCAGGAACTGGCACATACTTTCTCACAAACATATTTAAATTATTAAACAAATTCACTATGACTTCTTAATTGTAGGTGAGGTAGGAGAGGTCATTTTAAACTAGGGGATTAACTAATAAATATAATTATTATTAGCTAGAGATAAAACAATTCGATCGATTTCGAACAAATTTGCACCAAACACGTCAATTAGGCCTGTATAGATGCACAAAAAAAGTTTTTGACAATTTTTGATAAACAACCCCTTTTATAGCCAAAAAACCCTAAAAAATTAGTTATTATTATTATTTGCTAAACGAGAATTTTTAGAAAGATGCGGTTTTTTGCATATGGTAGGGTACATTAAGGATTACAAATAACCGAAATTTTATCAAAATCGATAGAGCCGTTTTCGAAAAATTTCCATTTTTCTAATATTTTTGCCATTTTTGGGGGTTAAAATCCCTTAAAAATTTTAAATTTGAAAAATGAAAAACACGCCTGGATATATTCCAGAACTACACATACATACCAAATTTCATCAAAATCGGACAGTTGGTATGGTCTTCAGCTCTGTACACATCCTTACAGACACACAGCTACACGGACAGACATCACCAAAAAAACACATTTTTGGGTTCAGGGAGCACCAAAACAAATAATTCCACTAATAATACTTTTGGTTTCAGGGAGCACTAACACTGATAATCCCACTAAACATTTTTTTGGGGTTCAGGGAGCACCAAAACAGATAGTTCCACTAAAAATTCAAATTCGAAAATGTGGACGAACTTGTTTCGAAATGCGCAAGATGTTTTCCTATCTTGCGCACTAATAGGAAAAATAATAATTAAGCATTTGATTGCATGCTACACTTTCACTTTCATTTCACAACTTGTGACATGAAAAGTGTTCGATATTGTTCTTGGTTTAAAGTAAAAATACTTCGAACAACGTTTATTTTATTCACCTAACAATTCCTGTTTTTAAAGTATTTTAATTTGATGCAACACAAGCCATACGAGTTCATTACAAATTGATTACGTGTGATAGGAGTGGAGTGGGTTGGAGTGATTTTCAAAATATTTTAGAAAGTTCTCATTAAAGATAAATAAATCATCCTTAGAACTCATTTTGGATATCTGTTCTCATCTTTTAAATAATAAAAATTATAATGTTGTCTTATATAAATAATTCGACCACGCAGCTGGACCGATGACGTGAGTTGAGCAAATTTCCAAAATTGAGTTTATACGCCTATGTTTTAGGGTTTCAACCGACAATTTGAGAAACAGGTCTACTCACGAAGGCGCTGAACAGCTGTCTGTGTGTACGCAATATGTGTTTTGTGTGTAGAATTTGTTTGCGTCTAGTGACCTCGCGAGTTTGCAACACTTAGCTTCAAACCGGGTACTTTTACAGTATTTTAAGCTAGCTATAAGGTCGCGTAAAAAAATAAAATGTGCAGAATAACATCCTACATATATATATTTAGGAAAACTTTATAAAATTTAATTCTCGTAGTAAAAATCTCAAAAAATAGTTACTTCCGGTTAAAAAACGTACTTCCGGTTGCTGGATTTTTTTGGCGACATAGACAACAACCAACATGTTGACAACCAAATTTGAACCAAATCGGACTTAAAATGCGGCCGCTAGAGTGCGAACACATATATACACACATATATTATATATATACAGGATGGAACAAAGTTAGCGTTAAAAACTTCGGGAAATGGTTCTATGGGTCAAAATAAATAGAAAATTAATAATAATATTTTTTCGAAAAACGCTTCGTTTTCCAAATATCCGCCATTTTGTTTCTTTTACTAAATAATTAATATCTAGAACGGTTTAACTAATTGAGTTCAAACTTGGCATGAAGTTTAACCTAACAATGATCTATCTTAAGAAAAATAATTCGACCACGCAGCTGGACCGCTGACGTGAGTTGAGCAAATTTCCAAAATTAAATTTATAGGCCTATGTTTTAGGGCTTCAACAAACAATTTGGGGAAATAAGTCTACTCACGACGGTGCTGAATAGCTGCAAAATGCTTCGCACGCCAATCCGCATATTGGGAGTGTCTTCAATGTTCAAAGCATTGCGTGCTTCGCACGCCATTCCGAAAATTGGGAGTTTCATTGACACAGAAAGCATTGCGTGCTTCGCACGCCAACCCGTATTGGGAGTATCTTCAATACACAATGCATTGCGTGCTTCGCACGCCAACCCCACGGTAAAATCCACCACATGGCTTTGAACCGGGTACTTTTATGGTATTTTACGTTTTGATCGATTTTGGGCAAACCAAGCGAGCTATAAGGTCGCGTAAAAAAATATAACATCCTACATTTATATTTTTAGAAAACACTAAAAAATTTTCATTCTCGTAGTAAAAATGTCAAAAAATAGTTACTTCCGGTCAAAAAACGTACTTCCGGTTGTTGGATTTTTTTTGCTAACGAACTCGTCCGAGCGACGTAGACAACCAACATGTGTACCAAATTTGAACCAAATCGGACTTAAAATGCGGCCGCTAGAGTGCGAACACAAATATACATATATATATATATATATATATATATATATATATATATATATATTTATTTTAATGACACCCAAAAACGTGTTCTAGGGACCATGATCGGTGCTCATTTGCTACTCCCGACCTTGGGTCTTACCATAAGGGCCACTGCAATAGCTCATTTTTCCTATGGAAATTCGCTAATAAGCGATTATATCCAATCATGCGCTTTAAAATGGCGGCTGTTTGAAAATTTTAGACCTAAATTACTCAAAAACCGTACATTTAACAAAATATGTCAAGGTACCTTTTTTGTAGCCCTTTTAATTCCTTATCGGAAGATTTAACTTTCAAAACAATCGGATGAAGAATAATAGTTAAGTTAAAGATAATGACAGCAAATGTACATACAATATTGTAGTATTTACTGTGTTGGTATAGGATGTCATGTTGCATAAACCAATGATTGCACATAACTTAGCTTTATCATTCATTCGATTGTTTTAACAGTTACAACAACCGATAGGAAATCAAAAGGGATACAAAAAAAGTGTCTTGCCATTTTTTGTTCAAATGTACGGGTTTTGAGTAATTTAGGTTTGAAATATTCAAACAGCCGCTGTATTGAAATGCATGATTGGATATAATCGCTTATTTTTCTTAAGATAGATCATTGTTAGGTTAAACTTCATGCCAAGTTTAAACTCAATCGGTTAAACCGTTCTAGATATTAATTATTTGGTAAAAGAAACAAAATGGCGTTCATTTGGAAAATGAAGCGTTTTTCGAAAAAATATTATTATTCATTTTCTATTTACTTTGACCCATAGAACCATTTCCCGAAGTTTTTAACACTAACTTTGTTCCATCCTGTATATATATAATTTATAATGACCCCAAAACGTGTTCTGGGAACCATGATCGGTGCTCATTTGCTACTTCCGACCTAAGGTCTTACCATAAGGGCCACTGCGCAATAGCTCATTTTTCCTATGGGAATTCGCTAATAACATAGTGAAAGGATGCGTAGCTGATTTTTATTATCTTATCATTAAAATTCATGGTTTTGAAGGGCTTCAATCTAATGTATTACACATTTTTAAGGGATTTTGTAAAATAAGGATTCTAAGGTCCAACTGACTTTGAAAAACTGTACTAAAATCGAATTTTGTATATATATTTTTTTATAATAGAGGTGGCAAAGCCGTAGCTAGGAAAACATTTCGCGGGGGAGGGGGGGGAGGTTAAGTTAGGACCAGGGATTTGAATTTAAACCCTTTTAACACGTTCACTGCTAAGGACGTTCATGTGAGCTTGACACTGACATTGCGTGCTTTGCACGCCAACTCCATACTTGAATATTTTCAATACACAATGGATTGAGTGCTTCGCACGCCAACCCTTGTATTGGAAGTATTTGCAATACACAGTATATTGCGTGCATCGCACACCAACCCCATATGGGAGTATTTTCAATACACAATGCATTGCGTGCTTCGCACGCCAACCCCCGTGTTAGACGTATTTTCAATACATAGTGCATTGCGTGCTTCGCACGCCAACTCCATATTAGAGTATTTTCAATATACAGTGCATTGCGTGTTTCGCACTCCAACCGCCGTGTTGGAAGTATTTTCAATACATAATGC
This sequence comes from Philaenus spumarius, assembly GCA_018207615.1. NCBI lineage: Eukaryota > Metazoa > Arthropoda > Insecta > Hemiptera > Aphrophoridae > Philaenus > Philaenus spumarius. The sequence continues at coordinate 20,760 of JAGFPH010011372.1, forward strand.
GTGCTTTGCACACCAACCCCATATGAGAGTATTTTCAATACACAATGTACCTATTGCGTACTTCGCACGCCAACCCCTGTATTTTGCGTATTTTCAATACACAGTGCATTTCATGCTTCGCATGCCAACTTTAGTATTAATACGTATTGGGAGTATTTTCAAAATACAGTTCATTGCGTGCTTCGTATGCCAACCCCCGTATTCTAAGTATTTTCAATATACAGTGCATTGCGTGCTTCGCATGCCAATTTTAAGCCTATGTGCTATGGACGCACATGTGCGTCCGCTTTAAAATATTAGTGATTATTACGTAGAAAGGTTCAAAAATAAAGTAATTAGGTTATAAAATACCGACTCTAGATTGATTTGAGCAAACCTTGTTTGGTTGTATATACATCGAGATGTATAAGTGCTTGAAGGCAATACGACTAACAATAGTATTATGGTTGCAGTACAGACGTATTTTTAACTCTAGAACCGGCAATGTTGACGAAAATAGATTTCTTGCCGTCTGCAAGCATTTTTTTAAAATTCGCGACAAATAGTAAATGAACCCCAATCCAAAAGTGTTCCGTAGCTTTTTTGTAGAGAAAGGTTCAAAGAATTTATATATGCCAGTCAAAAAATTACAGATGTAAAACTAACAAAGTCATTAGCTCAAGAAACAAAATATGTTCAGTTACTAAAGGTAAAAGTTCAACTTTAGGTCTACATAAAAAATAGTAAACATTTTTTGTAATTGTTTTTAACATCACTCAGATATCACGTGTTATAAATAAGGCTGTTTATTGGTTGGAAAACTGACCAATTGCAGGAGTCTACAAAACGCCCCATTACTTAACAACTGTTTGACCGATTTTTGATTGGATGGAAGTTTTAGATAGTGGAAATTGTGACCAACGATAGGTTTAACTCAGAAAAAATACTGGGCGGGCTGTAGTAAGGGGGGAAAGTATTTCGTCACGTTTTGTATGAATATTCGGGCGCTGATTGATTTGCACGGAACGTGCTGTCTGCCGGTTCTAGGGTTAAACATGTAATTATAAAACGTATTGTAAGTATTGAACAAACAGAGCAATTAACATGTGGACAGAAATAACTCACGACTTTACTAATCTGCGAGTTTACCAGTACAACGACCGAGAAATAAATCCAGATGACTAATCACTGTTTCAGCTGTTATTCGAACGATGAAAGGTTTAATAATTCAGTACAGCGCATTACCATCAACACAAACCACAGCTGCTGATGTGCATTTAGTTATCCTACAGCGGAGTTAACACATAGTTTAAATACATTTATCACGGTCCTCAACATTTTGATTTATTCAGATAAGAGATGGTTTATGACTAGGTTCGAAATAATCAATGGTTTAATATCGTACACTGTCTGGTCGTAATTCATTTATTTCGTAGCAAATTAAACAGATTTCACATCAACAGTATTACAAAACTCAAAGATAGTCAATAAGCCGCGGAACGGTTAAATTGTCAAATTTTGCTTAATGTACTTTGCGTAATAGAGTCTTTTTACAAACAACTGTATTATTTTTTTTATACAGGGTGTCCCACGAAGAAACGGAGAAACTCTCAGGACTTGTTCTTCAGGTGAAAATAACAAAAAAAGTTCATATAAACATAGGACCGAAACTCTTCATTTCCCAGATATCCGCCATTTTGTTTTTTGTGCAAAATAATTAATATCTAGAGAACAGTTTGACTGATTAAATTCAAACTTGGCATAAAGCTTAACCTAACAATAATATATCTTCAATAAAATTATCGATTCTATCGAATCTTGCGTTTTAAAATGGCGGCTGTTTACAAATTTCAAACCTAAATAACTCAAAAACCGTAGGCCTACATTTTAATTAAAAATGTCAAGACACCTTTTTTGTAGCCCTTTTGATTCCCTATCGGGGTTTACTGAAACCATTAACAGTTGTAAATTTGTATCACAAAAACAAACGTGTTTAGTTTTGTATATCAGGACACGTAACAAAACAGCAAAAACCTAAATGTTCATTAAATGATAAATAAATATGCTAATATGATATCGGCAGGAGGGCGTGTATCAAACGTATGCAAACCAACTAATGTTTAAACCACTTTAATAAATCACATAGCATGGTATGATTAAAACCCTTTGGCTCCCGATATCCAATTTTTCATATGTTCCAAAAATCCCAACCATTATCTGTTATGTATCTGCATAAAATCCCAGGCTCAATTTAGCTAATTTTCAGTGTTTCGCAAATAAATTTATATTCAATTTAATTAATGATCATTTTGATGATTTTTTATTTTGTTAGGAATGAAATGTTCTATGTACCTTTTAAAAATAATTGTAAATTCGTGTGAGATATGAAATTTTTTAAATTGTTACATGGAAAAAAATAATTTTAAATTTTGTTTGTAAACTTTATTCTTGAAAATGAACCCAACAACAAAATAACTAGAACAATTTTGTCCACATAACATAATTTTGCACTTAAAAATGAACAAAAACCTGAAATTTCATAACATTATATTAAAAAATGACAGAGTTATTAAGTTTTTTTTTTTTAAATTAGGCTACTACATAACCAGCTCTGCGGTTAATTGTACGTATATAGTCATAAGAATATACCCGTCACTAACAAGTGAATGTACTCGCTTCATAATCACAATTTTTCACAATAAAAATTACTAAAAATGCCAAAACAATCACATGCTACAACATAATATATGGGCCATAATCAAAGACAACACACAAATCAAGTTATTTACCATCTGACAGATGACAAAAGCACAGCCAACTTATATCACAATTATCTTCGTTGTAATGAACATAGAGGTAATGTTTAACGTAAGTAAAGATCATAGAGGTAAATAGGACAGTTTTTTATGATTCCATTGTTCTATAATAAAAATGAATTGCTGTTCCTTTGTAAGCGCATCACTTGAGAACGGCTGGACCAATTTGGTTATTTTTTGTTTTAAAATGTTCGTAATAGTCCGAACTAGGTTTTTATATAAAGAAAAATTTGAAAGGTTTCCCGAAAAGTTTCAAATTTTGAAAAAACTAAATAACCTCTTTTGTATGGACTCAAAACCATAGCGCACAAAATCAGCTGTTCGTATAAAATGCTTAGTAACACATGTTTGTTTACATTCATTACCATAGCAACTTTACTAGCAAATTTGTAATCAATCAGTTCATTATTTTTTTCAAAATCAACAGCTGTTTAGGTTAGATTGACCAACTAAAAGTAAATAAAAACAAAAATCAACTAAAATGCTTACTATATTTTAATTCAATTCAAACATTGGTTGTTACATATTATATATAAAACATCTGATTTGCATAAAAAACTGAACATAATTTTAGGTTAGGCCTACAATGAACCAAAACACGTTTATTTGCAACCGATTGGGCTAATTTAGAATCAGGTTTTTTACAATTAGGTAAAAGCAAACAAAAGGTTTACTGTATTATCTATAAAGGTTTACATAGGCCTACTATAAATTTAAATTTGTGTAGTAATTCTTAAGTGGCATAAAAACAATTTTTCAATTCCACCACTTAAGTCAATATAATGCAATGGAAAAACTTTACTACCCTTTAAATTAATTCAAGCAATAGCGAAGCATTGCTGGATCCACTAGTATATAGGCCTAATAAACATAGACTAGGGGAGACCCCTGCGTGCTCCGCACGCCAACCCCCTCCCCCACACACTCCCTGTTGGAACCCGTTGTGTAGTGAGCAAGGCCTACACTTTAATAAAAAAAAACCTAACCTAAAAATTAGAAATATACTAATAATTGATTTAAAATTTGAAATAAACTGTTAATGAAAATATTAGAGACTACAGCTGATTACTAAATCAACACTGAATCAACAATAAAGAAGAAAAAAATGGATTCGACAATCATTGAATTTAACTAATATTTTATACACATAATCAAATTTTTTGGCATATCAATACAGATAGGAAAAAAGGAGACAAAACCATTATCTTGCATAAATAATACAGTTGCCAACTACCATGAAAAATAATGCAATTTAAAACTGTAGGCCTATTTGTAAAATGTTGTATTTATGTAGGCTTTAATTATATATCAACTTAAAGATAAAAATATTATCTTTAATTGGTTTTTATTTCATATTGATTATCAAATGATTTGGAAGTTATTAATATTATAATAAAGAAAGTAATACTCGAATATATTTATATGTTCTACGAAGTTAAACGAATGGGTATCTTCCATAAATTTGTATAAATGAATAAATTCATTGTTGATAAAAGGTTGTATTTATATTAATTTTATAACCTCAAAGCAAATCTTATAACGTATTTATAGCCTACCTTAATTTTATAATAATTCAAATTTTAAAAAAATCAACTTCAGAAGAATTACATTATTCATGAATTGTAATTGTTAACATAACCCCAAAATACAATCTACGCTAGGTTTTGTACAGATGATGTGTGAAATCAGCTGTTATATTATATGAGCGTTTGCTCTTCTTGTGTTGTTAGACAAAATACCTTGTTTCTTTACAATCAGCTGATTGAAGACTGTAAAATAAAATCATTGCAAAGGTTTGGAAATGTGGATTTTTTTAATTTAAGAAATTAAGATGACTTAAAAGTAAATAAAACCTGTTAATATAGAAAAGTTTTGCTTTTATTTGGTATAAACTGAATGTAAATCGGTCCAGTGAAAGTCTCAGAAGTACTGTCCAAAGGATTGAAAAAGTTGACTTTTTCTCCCATGTTAAATCTCCATAAGAAAAGTCTATTTTTCATTTTTGACCCATTTAACGTAAATATTTTCAAAATACAAATAAAACCTGCTAATATAGGATCGAAAACCTTTGTTTTGGTAAAATCCGCAAGCAAATTGGCCCAGTAGAAGTCTCAGACGAACTGTCCAAATGTTTTTTTTCCTTACGGCTTTAAATATATAGATTCACTAATGATTTGTATTTTATATGATTTTTTTTTTTCTGATTGTTCGAAAATCAGACGTCGGGAGCTAAAGGATTAAAACGGCTATTGGAAGTAATTTGAAATTGAAATTAAAATATAAATATTCTATCGCAGACTGCAGTGGTTAAACGAATACATTATTTGTAATAAATCTACCTTAGGTTTATTTTGAAAAGTCGATTAGGCGTAATATTGATATGTACCTTATGTTTATATTATATAGGTTATGTCTGAAGTAGCTTTTATAAATAATTGTAACGTATGGCAATCGTATAAGACAAAATCGTAATCCAAATTATTTTTAGTTAATCTAGTTAAATAACAAATAAGGTCAACTTACGTGTAATTTGTCGGTAGTTCTTTGAAATAATCGTTTGACCAAACCAACGAAACATTTCATATCGTGCGATTAAACACAGAACTTCGTACAATAAAACAATTATAACACTAATTTGGTTACAAAATACACTCAAAGAACATAACCTCAAACACCTACACCGAGTGCAAGCACTAACTGAAACAGGTGACTCATTGTTGGAGGGGATGGTATTGCGACACATTTGATAGGCTTAATTCAAGACAAGAAATTGATAAGGCTGTGGCCAAGTAGGTAGCAAATAGTTAGTAGTTCTGTACATTTATAGTAGAGTGCGTTACTGGTGATTCTTATTGCCTGTATTGTGAATGTAAATAAAACCAAAATAGTATGGAGCTTTACGGTTATAGTAACCTGATATTTGATTACTTATTAATTGTACTCCTATTTATTAGTTGCTTGTTTAATACGCGTAATAATGAACAGACACAAAATACTTTCAACCTTGAATTAGGAGACAAAATTTAGATTGACCCTAATTAATTAAATCTTGGGATGTTTTGCTTACTTTTACAAAAGTAATTATGCATATATAAATAAATAAACTGACACAACGGGAGGCTTTTGAAACAAATATGTCAAGCCTTATTATAACAACCATAAGGAGCCACAGATGATGGGTTTATATTTTAAACAATGTGCTTTCATACATATTTGATTTCGCCATTCTGACTATTGATTTTATTGCAATAATATTACGACTTACCGTCACAATAGTCTAATTTTTCTTTTTCTTTCTACGGCCGTTTCGGTTATTCATCCATCATCAGGATTGC
>JAGFPH010011374.1:8451-34851 GCA_018207615.1 Philaenus spumarius
ATAAATAATAAACTATTTTTTTAAAGTGTGTAAGTATTTTATGAAAATAAATAAAATAATGTGTCATTTTAGCAAAAGTGAGAATTAGTTGGTATTGATTTATTTACACATTAATTATGTGTACTAAAATGTAGAAAATACCTGATACTGTATTTAGAAGTGATATATAGGCATATACAGAGTGTAAAGTAAGTCTTGTTACACCTCAATATAATTTAAATGGATTTCTATATCAACTTAAAACCTCTGCAATACCTATTATAACAGTTTCTCTGGTGTGAAATGGGGTTTAAAAATGTGGCACCCCTTTTTGAAGGGGTGTAAAGGGGGCAACTTTAATTTATTAAATTGCAACCAATATCTCGTGTCATATCAATGGAAAGCCCTTTAAAATCTATAAATTTCTGAGGTAATAAAATAAAAATCGGCTGACGCACTCGTTCGCTAAGTGTTATTTCGTAAGTTAATAACTTTGTATTATCTAAATGAAGGAATGGAATATGTAAAATCTGATCTAGGGACAGTTATTCACCGACAGGAGGAATCTTAGAAAACCTATTTACAAAATCCTAAAAAACACCGCCCCTCATACCACCTTAACTCAAAATGTATAATGGACACATATGATTATGACTTGTGATATAAGAAATTGATGCCCTTTAAAAACCATGAATTTATGTGATAAGAAAATATTTACTACGCTCATAAATGTTTTTTGTAAATTATTTTATAAAGACAGGCTATGAAAATAATAATTTATTACAACGTTCAATGTTTAAAATTTGACAAAGTTAACACCATGACATGAACAAGAGCTAAGTTATCCTGATCAAAGAATGATAACAGAAAACTCCTTATCTTATGTCTTGATAAGAAAAACTAATAATTTATGCCTTTGAATTCATACTGCACTTTAATTTTTTACCTGTGGCCAGAAAAGAGGTTGATATTGTTCTAGGCTTAAGAACAATTGTTTTATATAGCTTTCCATCTTTTAAATAATATATCATTATAACTGTTACTTAATAACATTTTGAGCGTAGAGAATTAATGTGTTGGCTAATTTTTATTTTCTTATCACAGTAATTCATAGTTTTTTTAAAGAGCATCAATTTTGATGTATCACAAGTCATGTGTGTTCATTACAAATTCTTGAGTTGCGGTGGTATGAGGAGAAGGGGAGGTTTGGGGTTTTTGTAAATAGGTTTCCTAACGTTCCCCCTGACTCTAAATAAACTGTCAATAGATCAGATTTTACATATATCTTTCAGTCTATTAACTAATATTAAGTTTGAGCGTAGCGAACGAGTCCATCTGTTAATTTTTATGTTCTTACCACAGAAATGTATGGTTTTTAAAGGGCTTTCAAATGGTATGTCATAAGAGAGGGGTTGATATTTAAAAAAATCAAAGCTGCCCCTTTATTCACCCTTTTAAAAGGGGGGCAACATTTTAAACCCTCCCTTAAACACCAGAAAATTGTTTTATAGGTATGTATGGTAGAGGTTTTACGTTGATATAGAAACCTACTTAAATTATATCGAATTGTATTACAACTTATTTTTTACACTCTGTATATATCTGTTAGTGAAAAACAATATCATATTGTTACTTAACATATTTAATTCGTGACTTTGAATACAGTTTAAAACAGAACAACTTCAAAAACCTAAATGTGAATAATTTATAAATAATGCAGTTTTTAAAACTTAATCTAATGTGTAAACTCAAACTATCCTCAATCAATACACCCTTTATATACATAAACACACAATATATAATATAATTGACATATTATATCAATATGAATCTATCTTCTTAATGTAATATATTTAAAATTAGTTTTGTCCTATTATATTTACAAACTACTATCGAAATTGAGGTTTTTGTTTTTACCTTGGGACCCTCGCCACTCCAGACTACCAAAATTTTGTACTGCAATGTTAATATTCATGCGCTTATACCGCGAATTGTAAAATTGACTTAAGTAAACAAGTATAACGCTTTAATAAAATATTAACATGAGTGGATTTCATTTTTACGTATCAAACCACAAAATAGTCTCACATATGTCAATGTTTTAATATTTAAAAGTTATTCTAAAATCTGGGGTTGTTTGCTCCAAGTAATGCAATGTTAATATACCTTGAATTTGCATTACTTCGAAATATAGGAAAAACAAATAAATTAGAGAAAATGCTTCCTATTACTTTCGGTTCTGTCTTTGTGGAGTGATTTGTAGCGTTTAACGCCATCTTATTCGAAAGACAAGATAAGACATAAATAAAAAAAGTCGAAGGAAATCCGAGGGACTGAGAGAAAACAGTAGCCTACCTTTCTGTGATACTTTATTTCCCTCGTGATAAAATCAAGCCAAGGTTGTGTTCTTATACCTTCCTTGTTCAAACACACTTCACGCTGATTGTGGAATTAGTTACTCTCTGATTTCAACTTCAAACGGAAAAAAAAAAGACTCGATCTAAACGAAATAACAAACTCATTTTATGTTATTGGTCCAAACATATCCTTTTCCCTTTTCGTTTAATTATTTACTATATCTTAGAAAGGGTTTTTTATAAATATGAATTCATTTGTAGCTATCGTAAACGGCGTCCGTTGTGTTAAAATAAGAAACGCTTGTGGCAATAAAACTTATTATGAATACAATTTTGTATAAAAAGAAGCCTTCTGTCTAGTATTTTGCACTAAATAACCTGGTACCACAGTTATTTATTTTATTTTTATGTTAATGTCTACATTTTTGAATATTTAACATATAATATGTAAATACCAATATGAGCAAATACAAATTAACATAATTTCTGTATTTTTGCTGCTTCAAGTGCAGTCATAAAACTGCAAATCGGGTATCGTTAACACATCGCATACTATTGATATCCTGTTGTATGAAAACGGTATATATGATGAAAAAGATCTTGCATGTATCTTGCAAAGATACATCCATCATTTCTTTTGCAACTGTTTAAAACGAACGATTTCTAAATTATTGTAACATGTTAGTACATTTTTTATAAAAATTGCATCAGTTTTTGCGTTAAATCTTAATAAACTAACATGCCTTTATATAGCAAAGCTAGAGTAGTAGATTTAGAATTACATATTAATTTACAAAATATTACATAACACATCACCTTGCATTTTTGCCACAGGTAATAATTTTATGAAAAAATAACTGACATAACAATATATTTTGGTTTTACTTTTCTATTTATTTTTTTATGTATCTCTCAATTTGATGTAAACGTCTTTCTTTAAATCATCGTAGTAATTGTCAAATCATATGAACATTTTTTAAATACCTATGCTATGATGGAAAATGATAACATTTGGTGCGGGTTCATAGCCTGTTTGAAAGCAAATTAATGTAAATGCAAACATTTCAGGCTTAACATCTTATCTTAGCAAAACAATCATTAAACCCTTTGGAAGAATAATCATACCAAGTGTATTATCCAGACACAAATTGCAATATTTAGTGAAACAAGTCCTACAATATTAGTGGTAACATGCAAGACACTGCGTAGGTCAAGCTTATAATCCCATTGTCTTCGTTGTTTATTACTTTGGCAGTAAACTCAGTTATTTCAGATAAAAATCTATAAGGCAGCATATAAAAGGGTTACGGTTTTATCTTCATATGATTTTATTTCGTTCTGTTTCTGTGTTCTTCCAACCGTTTAACTTTATAAACAATAGTAAATATTTTAGGTGAAATATCCGTAATTATACTATAAAAAGTTCATATTGCTTCTTTTATACCATTTCAAATAAACACGATTAATTCTTTGTAAAATTCAAATTTAAAGGAAAAACCGGGAAGGTAAAAAGATTCATGGGAATTGCAAATGAACATTACCTGTCAGGTGATTTTCACACGTATAATTATTTTACTATGAGAGTGTTATCCTACGTATCCTTGGGTAACGTATCCTACTCAAAATCAAGTTTTTTTTAAAGAATGGTGAAGTGCAAAGAAACTTAATAGTGCCTCTTATACCACATTTTATTGAACGTTTTGTAAAATTGTATAATGTCTGCCTTATTTAATTGGTTGCAGGTTTAAAATATTATTTCGCACTCATATTTTCTTAAATTACATATCTACTTTATTATATAAAATAATTATACTTGAAGGATTTTGCATAAGTAGGAAAGAATTATTGAGAAATATTGCTTTTGTTTTTACTGTTAATTTTTCTACAAATTTATTTAAAAAATACTTGAAATATATACAAGGCATTGGTATTTTTTAGGTTTAAGTTGTGCATATTATTAATAACAAGTAAAGTTTTTACAGTTTTTGCCTTAACGATGATATGTTTGTAGTATTTACTCAGAGTCTATATGGTGTTAATCATAATAAAGGTTTTGAACCTTCTTAAATAAGCTTACAAGTCATATAAATCATTTAATTTAGTTGGAGAAAACCGCTTTCAAAATGCAAATGCCTCGTATTAAAATATGGATTCGAAGGAAGCATAACTAAGCAATTGGTTACTAAATAAACATTTTTTACTAAATAAAATAGAACTATTACTATATATTTATTTTTAATAAAGATAAAAAAAAATTTAAAAGTTAAATTAATTTCGTCTTCGGAGTGTCTACATTGGTTTCTAATAAAAACTCTTGCAAGGGTTTTCTGTTCTCTCAAGGAGATTTTAAGCGACAAATTCTCACGAGTACAGCTGCAGCAATTCTGTTTCTTAGTTCTACTTCAAAGTTTAAACTGTGTTATGAACATCCTCTTTCCTCACGCTTCGTAACAAAATCCACAGAGGAGAGATCCAGATACTTGGCTGGTGTTTACTTTAAATAGTACGTGCTTAAACCCCCAATAAACATATTTACAAAGAGCAATAGTTTTAAAAACACGGACAATAGTTCAAGCTACTTTCAATACTGCATCTGATATTCTGGTGACCTTATCAAAAGTAAAATATTATAAATTATATATTTACACAAGTATTAAGCAATTACCTAATAATACGTTCGATCAATGGTTTCCGCAAATAAATGTAAAAATCCAGAAAAATGTAAATAATTTAAAATAAACTGGAGGTAGATTTTTCGTAACAAAACCACCAACAAAAGTAATTAACAATAATTAGGGGAAACAATCATTTTTAACAGTGTTTGGAATGTAATTTGTTGTTCATTAATTAAAAACGAAATATATCGTTACTGATGAATACTACATTCGTTGTAATTAGACGAAATAATTAAAATATATCGTAACGTTATTGTACAATTCAAAACAACCACTTTTTCGAATTGGTATAAACCTCTATTGGTAGTCAAAAACAAATTTAAGTTACAATATAACTTACTCAAGCTATGACAGATATGTTTTCTATTTAAAATAGTTTGTATTAATAAAAATGTAATACAATTTTGAGTGTTGATGTATTCTCAATAAAATACTTAATTGTTATAACTGTTGTGCTGGTGAAATTGTAAAAACCTCCATTAAACTGAAGTAGCAAACTCTGTTTCATTTGAAGTGGTTGAAGTGATGAAATATTGAGTGAAAGTTTGAATACAGTATTAAACTAAGGTCTTCACTAAACCTACTTAAAGCAATCAGTTAGAAATGAAACCTACAGTCATGTAACTGAAAAATAATCAGTTACAATTAATGTAACTAATTCGTATAGTATATTTATATACATTTGGCAAAGAGTTTCAAAGATTTTGGAAATTAAAAAATAACACAAAATATTTCTTCAAATTCTACAAATATATTTTGAGCCATTTAGAATATGATTTCATTTACGGCATTTACTATGCAAATTAATAAGAGTAAGGAACATATTTAAAAGCCAAACCATCTATACATTTTTTATTAAATTGAAGCTTTACTATAAACAAATTCACTAAAAATGCACGAGAAAAGAGTGGGGTGGGAACGGTTCATATGACAGACAAATTTAGTCAAAGTGGGATTTTTAAAAGAAAGTCTACCTTCTCTCTCAAATAAAAAATGTATAAAACGATATCTTAATTTAAAAAATGTGATAAGAATTTTGTTTTTTCCTTTAGGCATCATTGGCATAGAGAATCTAAAAGTCAAATTATAATATAAATACACAATTTTTAAATAGTTAGAAAAGCTTTAAATAGTTTAAATAGTTGCTATAATAAATCCACCATTTTCGTGGTTTCATATAATTAAATATTTTACATTTTAAAATTCCATCAGTTTAAACTTATAATAAATTAAACATTTATCTTTAAAAATTAATTCAAACAAAATTCAGTCATTATTTGAAATAACACTAACCTGGATGTTTACCACAATTCTTAAAACACATTCCCTTAAAATGACTTTAAACTCTGTAGGAACCAACTAATCAGAATGACATATTGCAGAATCCGTAAAAGTCAAAGTATATTACAGGATAGGCATATTATCTTGTTTTCGACATTTTATTACCAAGCAATAAAAGGAGACGTCTTCGATTAAGATCCTATCCCGCAAAATAAACAGCGTCTATTTCATTGCTTTGTTCGTTTACAGATAGTTATAATACTGAACATTTGATAGTTAACGAAATAAACTAGCTTTAATTCATTTAGGTTAATGCTGTATACATTTTCAGTATTTTATAAATGTTATTTTATAACTTAAAACATAAACAATTATATAAATAATAAACAAAAAAATATGAGTTATACAAATATTTGAATTTAAAAAATGTATATCCAAGCTATTGGTGTATACAAAATATTTTAATAAAAATAAAATATATATAAATCACAACCTCAATATTAAAAACGCAAATAGAATAATAAAACACGAAAACTATTAAAAACTGCAATAAAAGACCATTTAATTTTCCAAAGTATAAAAAAGACGGTTGTGATTTTATGTTAAACATATGAATAGAGTACTTTATTAATGTTTTTTTGTGGTAAGTAAACCCCAGAGTCCTCTTTTACAGTTAACCTCTAGTAAAAATAATATATTAAAACTTATTATATATATAAAACGTATTCGCTTCTATTTCATACGTAGGCGCACACGGGTCACCAATTCAAAAATGTCTCTTGTCTAAATATGGGTTTACTCGGTTTAAACATTATTTTGATTTTCTTTAAAACACAGTCTTGATAAAAACATGTGGCAACACTTCTGCACAGTCATGTGGAATGTTATTGTGTTTTTAATCAATGATGCATTGGAGAGAAAAGTGGAACGACACATAACCTCTCTTTGAGCCAGACGTATGGTAAATGCATAATTTATTTTACTTTTAATTAAAATTGGCCTTAGACGTCAATAGTAATTTTAAGTCTGGAATTTTGTAGCCTTACATGACCAGAATCTTTCCTCGTCAAAGGACGAACAAAAGGAGTTTCCAAGGAACCAGATGCTTAAAAAGTTAATCTTTTAACAATGTTTATTATAAACAATATTTACCGAATTCAACGAATTTATTCAATATAATTTCTTAATAATTTTTCTACAAATTTGGTTTGCGAAACTCCACCGTTTTACTGTTTCCGATGAACTTCGCTGTACAATGTTTCCACTCGTTCCAGATTGAAAAGTCGTCTTTGAAGTCACCTTTAGGGTTACTGTCATCAGCGCACTCTATTACAAGGCTGTCACGTTACACAGCCTCAAACAAGTGGGAACAAGACAGGTTTGCAATAACTGCCACACTCGTTGCACTTCGTATCACCGATATAGAGAGTTTAATGATATTTAAATTGAAAACTGTTGTAAATAAGTCATAAATAAACGAGAAGAAGATGAAATGTTGATCTGACACTGTGATTTATTATTCTGCCACTTCACTATCTTAACGTTAGTGAGGGTACGTTACAATTTGACTCCTACGCGGAGCGTTGCACTTAAACAATCAGTGAAATGAAAAAATTGGAATACACGTTTAAAGGAAGTGCAATTATTTAGATAAGTTATTACGAATAAACAAAAAGCTACACACAATAAATTGTATAATAATGATTTCAAGAAATGGATAAATTTTACCTTATATATTACCAAGATTAATTAATTATACATTTCAACTATACAATAAGTAAACTTGTATGTAAATTCAATACGTATTTAAAAACAAATCAATAAAAATAAATGACTGCGTGAGGTGTTCTTCTTTGTCTGATTAAGTTTTCCTTTTCATTTGTTTTTATGGTTGGTTATCGAGAAGGTAATTAGACATCAAGGCATGATGATGATGATGATGATGATAGGGAACGAAATTATAATATATAAACATTATTCGCAGTCGTGAAAGCAAAATGTTTTGTAATATTTCTTAGCACATCTATCTTTGATTAAATTTCTGTTTTGTCTGTCATGCAATCACTACTGTAAAATTTAAAAATAGGAAGTATTTAATCATGGTTTTCACTTTGTTTTAAGAAAACAATATATATTTCTATATTGTTATGTAATTAACAAAAAAATATGTTTATCGTATGATTCCTTTGTCGCTTCTTCAAATTGATATGTGCCCTCTCAGATTTTTAAGTCTTTGGTACAGGAACTAGCATGCTTTCTGGTAGAACGCAGCGAGAGTGGTTAATTTAAAACGACTGTTATGTTTCTAGATACACATTTCCAATATTAGTTTATGTGTCTGCCAAAATTCTCTTAAAAAACCACGAAAATAAGAGGTACAAATCTAAAAGAATGGAATCAGCTGCTAATGTAAACAGTTTAGTTATTAAAGTAAACAGTTGATTTGAAAATGTTTTATTATCTAAGCTATTTTAAATTAAATTAATTCTTTAGTTTTGCCTGCATATGGATCTGAAAGCTTTAAAATTAAATCTACAAACTATATTACTCTTTGGATTATTTGTAGCTATTTAAACTTTGAGGAGGAATATTAAACTTAAAGAATTAGATACATAGATTACAATACGTAATCACTCATAAATATCGGTAAAAATAATATTTCACATTATTTCAATAAACTCTTTTTATTAGAGAAAATTGTAGGTTCTAGACTGATAAACTATTACGAAATTTAATTCTTCAAATTAATATATATTACTATTACATTTACACATTTTAAATAACAAATTCACTACCTCACATAACACGAACAAACATAAATTTTTACGTCTATGTTTTCATTAATATGAGAGGCACACTAAAAACTCCAAAATATAGATTTGATTTCTTCAAATCAGTTGTAATAAGTGAACTATACTACACTACATGATATTAAAGAAAGCACCCAAGGATATCTTCGTACTGCCTATCCTTTCTAAGCGTATCTTAATTTTTCAGTTGGAACAATTTATTTGCAGCCAAACGTTCATCAAATGTCCTACTCATACAATCGCAAATATATAAGATATTATCTATTTATGTACTCGGTTAACCACTACAACGCACATAAAATTCGAACTTGTTGTTAAGTGCATGTTGACCTTTAGTAAAATACTTGTTATCTAGAACTACTTAACTTTTGTAGTAAACTTAGAAAAGTGCAAATGTTATTTATAAGGTTATTTGCTAAATGTTTTGCATATGTGTGTGTGTGTGTGTGTGTGTGTGTGTGTGTAAGTGTTTATGACGACTGCACGCCTTCTTTAAATCTACTTTATATAAAGCTAGACGGTAACACTGATTCACTGACATTAATTATAAGGCACTTCGCGTAGTAGGACCCCCTCAACCTTATACTTGAATTAAAGCTCTCGACGAGACACTTCTGGAAAAATTGCCAGAATTTAACATTTTTTAATTTTTGAAGCACCTTTTGGGAGGGAAAGATTTTTTAGATTTTTTAAATTTTGAAGTTATTATACAAATTATATCTGCTAGGATCCATGAAATAAGTTTTAGTACAATTTTCTGCCAATCCTAACGTAACACTTTCACTAAAGTTTGTCGACGCGTTTCGGAATTCTTTATTGTCGGCGTGGCTAACTATATCTAGACGATTCCATAACGGATGAATCCAGTACTGAAATAGGTCTCGATAATGGAAGAATTCCGAAACGCGTCGAGAAACTTTAGTGAAAGTTTTACGTTAGGATTTGCAAAAATTGTACTAAAAATTATTTTTCAATTTTTCCATTTTTCCACTTTGAGTGCGTTTTGTAAGAAAACGGTATGAGATAGCAAAACATTTTAAATACAAAAGTTGTAGAAAATGTAATTTAAAACAAATGATTTTCCATCAGATTTAAATCCAATCATCCGTTTAGCCACTATTCATCCGAGAAGGGATGCTCCGCCCAACGTCTTTAAACCTAGACGATAGCACTGATTCACTGACATTAATTATGAGGCACTTCCCGTAATCGGAACCCCCTAAACCTTATACTTGAATTAAAGCTCTCGACGAGAAACTTTCAGAAAAATTGAACATTTTAAATTTTGAAAGCACCTTTTGGGCGGGAAAAGATTTTAGATTTTTCAATTTTTATATTTTTCCACTTTGATCGCGTTTTGTAAGAAAACGGTAAGAGATAGCAAAAAATATTAATTACAAAAATTGTAGAAAATTTCATTCCTTCCAAACAAATGACTTTCTATCAGATTTAACATCCAATCATCCGTTTAGCCGCTATTCATCCGAGAAGGAGCTCCGGCACACAATCCTTCAAATTTCTCATGGTAAACTTATACAGATTATGCATAATGAGTTTGAGTCAGCTGCCAAATAAAACAGCTGGTTTATGCTCGGTCACCTATGTACAAACGAGCCAAATATTAACGAGCTTCTTTAGCGAACTTTCGAACTGCGAGCGAAGCGAAACATCCATCTGAGGCCGAAAGCCGATGCGGGGTTGGGACGCGAAGCGTCCAGGGGCAGAGCCTCTAGTTCTGATATAAAATTATAAATGTTTATAGTACATTCAGCGAGTGTTTGCAGTAAATCGCTACCTTTGACTGATGACAGGAAAAGATATGACAATTAAAACATCTTAATAAATGTTTTATTAAGTCACATGTGTATAAATTTAAAATTTAACTAAAAAAACGCATTCAAAGTCTAAATTTAAAGCGTCAAACTGGCTACAGAACACAGCGATTTACTGCAAACTCTCGCTGAAAGTACTATAGTATTTTTTGAAATATCATTTTTATTTCTGTTCTCATTATTTTTTAAAGTTCTATAGAATATAATAGCCTATTAGGTTTAACACCGTCTCATCATTTTAATTCAGGTTTTATAGTATAAATATAAAGCCTTAGATAGGTTTATATTCGTTACTTGTAGTTCATCTAAAAATAGTTTAATTCAATAGCTCATTTTCAAATAAATGCTTTGTAAAATGTATTTGTAAACTATGTTATTGTATTAATAACCATTTAAAAACAATAACAGCTTTTAACCAGGTATGCGCCATTTTTAAATATCTTGAAAATAATTAAACAATTTCTAAGGTTTGTGTTCAGCTGCTAAAACTAAACACTTTTATTGTATACAAATGGCCAGATTCAAGGTTAAGATTAAAACTATAAGTTAAATCTCAAATTCAAGTAGAAGGTACTCGATACAGCAACAGTACTATATTTAATTTCTATAGCTCCTACAAGTTTTCGTATAGTATTCTTCTTAAGTCTTCATACGTGGTGTCGATTTTACAGTGTCTTGGGTAAGCGTCAGAACGTCATTTTATAAATTTGATTGTTTGAATACCTTTGTACTAAACCATTTTGCTACTATTAGTTTAGTCTGACTTTATCAAGATAAGGGGCTCCGGAGCGCCATATCTCGGCAATGTTAAAACACAATATTTAAGGAACATTTTCTCAGAAACTACTGGATCAAAATTAGTAAAATTTTATCAGTGTGTTAGTACTACTTAAATACAAAATTTAACATGAGGGTTTTTCAATACAAGCATTTGAATATATTTTGTCATTATTTTTATAACATAATAGAATTTTGACCAGTTTTTGCCGTATTTCTCAGTCATAACTTAGAAATGATCACTTATATTACAAAATACTCTCGTTAAAACCTGTAGTATACTCCATTAAACAACTCCTGAAAATTTCAGATGAATATGTTAGATAGATTTTGATAAAATGTTCCTTTTGTGAATAAAGTATATGATTTCCGGAAAACACGTTTAAAGTTTTACTTACATATTTAATACGTATCAGCCCCATATGCAGGGTTGTCATCAGCTAAATATCATCAAAGACTGTATAATCATGTTAGGCAATAAAGAAGAAGCTAAATATCCCTACCAAAATGAAAATTCCCACCATAGGCGGCAATTTGAATTATTTTCAAATTGGATAAATCGTATCAAATTATTAAGAATATGATACAAAATTTGTCTTATTCTCATGTGACATACGAACCAAAAAACGTATTTTTACCCACTTAGAGTTGAGATATAATAATAAATTTAGGCTTGTTTTAAAGCTAAATAAAAGGGCAATAATAAGCAATAAAAACAAAAAATGAAAAAAAATGGAATTTTAGGTGCTCCGGGCCCCATAAAGATCAAGATAAGTTAAACTTTATAAAGTGTATCTATTACTGGGCTACATAAATCATTTATACCACAAATGTGAATGCTGTAAGACAAATTATCACTATACTACTCAATATTTTAGCAACTTTTCGATTGTAAATTAATTAGGGAACTAAATGAATCATCGAATCATGTTTTAATTTTAATATCAAGAATTGTAACATTTTACATAATAGAAAAACTTTTATGTATATGTTTTAGAAAACTATTATCATATTATAAAAAGGGGACACACTATTTTTAAAAGTGTTATTTTTATAAACTAATATTTTAAAGTTACTATTAAAAAGCTGTAACGAATGTACATGACACGATTCTATATCATCTCAGTGTATTTGTATCTTCAATCAGGCGCGGATGCAGCCATGCCAATTACAGTTGACATGTTATGACGTTCAGAGACAATGTTTGCTCACAAAATATACGTCTGTGACATTAAAGTACCTGGGGCATCAATCATACTGTTTATAGGTTATGGTACGAAAAATAGAGATAACATTGTAGTTTTGATTTGTCTCATGAACTTAAACATTGTACGTTTTTAATAGTTTGTTTGAAATAATAATGTTTATGAAAAAAAAAATATATTCATTTTATAACTGTCATCAACTAAAATTTAAATCTAGTAAAAATTTATCAGGCTATGATTTTGTTATATAAAGTTTATAGCAAGCTAAAAATAACTTTAGAATGGTTTAAATTTTAACAATGCAAATGTATACGTAGAATATATCTAATCAAAACTGTACATTGTACCAACTACTTTTAGATGATAGAGTTTTCTGAATGTTGAATACAATCTTTATGACAATGGTTTGTGCAGGTTGAACTAAATAGGCTAGTGAAACGTCAAAACAATATATTTTCTCACTCTAATAAGCTGAACTGCACATTTAAACAATATTTAGCTCTGAGCTAACACGGCAGACATTGCAAAACATTTAAAAATAAAATATCTCGAGAATGATCTATTCGAATTTAAATTTTGATATTTTCATCTAATTTAAGGTGATAGTCAAACCGAGTCTTGGGGGTTGTAGAAAAACATGGTTGTTACTCATGAGGTGGTAAGAGGGGCCACCAATTCAATTTAAACTCGTTCGAACTTAGTAATAAGGGCTTGTAAAGAACTTAGGTTAATCGTGTTAAAGGTTTACGAACTAATGGAACTTAACATATCTTAGTCATTCTTGTTCACATTATACTATTGATTATTACTATTGATATTTCTCAATGCTGGAGAATGTATGCAACAAAATATATTTATTATTTTCGTTTCGCCAAATTAATGTGCGTTTCAGATGTAATATACTAAGTATATTACGTATTGCAAATATGGCGCCATATTAGTTTGATATTTGAAGCATTATCATACCATAAAGTTTTACCTCGACTATATTAGCCTTCAGTTTGTTATTGCCAAAGCCATCTTTGGTAGTTAAGAACCGAGGCAATAAATACTCTCTCGTCAGATCAATATTTTATGTTGTGCGATTATTTACTAATTACATACAACAGTTTTCAATTTAAACTCCATTAATCCTGACATTTATGTGACGTTTTCTGATTGGTAGAATTATTACACTCTAGTTAGAGACGTAGGTAAGTGAAACTTTTGAAGTGGTGTTCTTTTAGATAGTTTCTTACCAAGGCGTTATTGACAATGATTGCACCATCAACTTTCATGTACTGTATCTATGTTATAGAAAACTACTTTAACCCTAGAACTGGCATGGTTAAAGCTCAAATTGAAAAGCCCGTTTATAGCGCTTTGCAAGCATATTTTTAAAAATTCGCTAAAAATAGTAAATGAACCCCAATCCAAAAGTGTTCCATAGCTTTTTTGTAGAAGAAACTTCAAAGAATTCAAATATGCCACTAAAAATTAGTTTCTTTTGAAATTGTAAAAGTTGTTAGCTTAGAAAGCGAAAAATGTTCAGAAACGGAAGGAAAAAAAAGAACTTTATGCCTACATAAAAAATAGTAAAACATTTTTGTAATTTTTTTCAAAATACACAAAAGTTTTATAATTTAGTTCTAAATAGAAATATGTAAAAATATATTTCAATTTCACAAATTTTAGTTCAAAATAACATTTTGAACGTTTTTACTACATAACCTGCAAATCTTGACTAATTTCAAGTGACTAGCCTATGCCAAGATATTTTTTACCAAACAATGTTTTTTTTATACCAAAAATTCGAGAATGAAATGTAGAATCGAATAGCATTCTACCCAGTTTCAAATAACTTTACATTTTGTAATGAAAATTCAAAAACTTCAAATCGGCATTTTAACCTAAAACTCATTTCTATAGCCTATGTTATTTATAAACTTACCGTTTTATTACAACACCGTTATAAGCCTAATTTCACTCAAACACAATCTACACTTATTTATTTATAACTAAAACACAATATAACACTATTTTATAAACTGTAATAACCATAAAATAACACAAAACAAATGTCAACAAATGAAGTCAACTAGACGGCTGGCGTTCGATGAATTGTGTTCATTTCTAAAGCTTTGTTATACCAACCTATGAGATCTAAATGTATAGAATTTTACATAGATAAAAACTGTGAAGATTTCTGTTTATAACCATATATTGTACATTTTAGGTATATATCGAATAAGACTGTAAGAATCGATTCTAAACAGGCTTGCGTATTGGCCAAATATATATGACCAATTACAAGCTTTTACCGTATATCCTATAGAACAGCTGTTTTCAGAGTAACATGTGATTTGAAGACACAGTTTGAAACAGAATCGTCTGCTAAATTCAATGCTGTAATGATCTTCTTCATAAATAACTTCTGTGAGGAATTACAGACCGTTGAAAATGAGACAAAGTCTTGACAGTATACGGCGTTCATTGACGCGTGAATCATAGGTGATTTAGGTACTACAATTTTGAAACAGTGATTACGTATGTAAATATGTGTTCTACAAAAAAGTTGTAAATACAAAAATTATAGTTTAATTCATTACCTTTCCAACGGTACCGGTTTTATTACGATTAAATCATTTTAAGTGGATATAATGATCGATTGTGCAAATTCTCGCAATTGTTCGAGCGGGTTGCGTTGCCCCTGAGAGACTGCAGTCAAAACTGCAGTCTGCCACTTTGAGGGTTAAATAAAAATAAAGTAGTGCTATAAACTTGAACATTAACATTCTAAATAAAATAAGGAGTGGCTCTGTTGTTTTTAGCAACACACATATTAGCAGATTTGCATTTAACATATTTATGCAAACGAAATGACAAATGTTGTGTTTATGTCAGAAAATATCCTTTTTTATTTAAATAGTTTTTTGTATTAGCCATTACGCATTTGTATTGCAGTAAACTAATCGAGATGGAGTAAATAGGTTAATGCTTCGCTTTCCTAACAAAGCTGTGATTAATCTAGCGTCCTTAATGTTAGGGGATGATGTCAATAAAAAATTGTCTATACAAACAAGATGCGCTGGTTTGCTGGAGAACGTTGATGGTGAGCAGAACGTCAAATAGCGGTTCCACTATTTAAATTTAAATACCGCTATTTTTTTAAGACCGCCATAGCAGAGACAAACAGTTTATTAACGTTATGTATGAATATAATGAGTGCTAACGAGTTTTGGAGTAGCGAAGATGACGAAATTTGGATAGATTTTGTCATCAATACAATGTGATGAGCAAAGACTACAGAAAACATCAGAACTGAAAAAACTCATATTTTCACATTGCAGTACAGAATGATGACGTCATGACGACGCACTAAAATTTGAAATATTTTTAAACATCTCACTCTCCTCCAAAAGATAGCTTTCGTCTTACGATGACTCCTTCTAAATACACTAATAATGCTATGTCTAGATCGACCATTCTCCACCAAAGTATAACGTCCACTGTATTCCTAAGTTGACATCGATAGCCACCGTCAAGACGACCGTCTTTTTACGTCTAAAGCAACATGAGAGATTACGGCCGCTAGGTACCGCTTTATAGGAAACCGTAGCTTAAGGGTCGGCTCTAGTTGTCGGCCATGTTGGCTGACACTCCATAAGACCAATGTTAAATTAAAATCCAAATTTTTCCTTTATTTTTGATCGGAAAATTATAAACGATATGTCATTTTAAAGCTATGGTCAATATGCATGCAAATGGCTTTTTAAAACATAAGAAAAATATTTTGTTTAATATTTATTAACAATTTAAAACTTAGATATTTAGTATTTTTTTATGTTGTCACTATTAATTATAGCGAAAAATTACCAAGCCATTCGCCTGAAGAATTTAGTCCCCAAGATTTTGGCATTTTTTAAAACGCTATTTAAACAATTGCGGGTTTTAAATGGATTTAGGCTGAGCAATGTCCGTGTAACCTACCGCCGCTATAGGGTGATTTTAAATATGTTTTACGTTGTAACTATTAATTATAGCGAAAAATTACCAAGCCATTCGGATGAAGAATTTTGTCCCCAAGAGATTGGTATTTTTTAAAAAACGCTATTTGAATAATTGCGGGTTTTAAATGGATTTAGGATGAGCAATGTCCGCGTAACCTATCGTCGCTATAGAGAGTCGCAGGTTGTATTCTGTTTTACTAGAACCGACCCTTAAGCCGAAGGACAATAACTAGCCTCGAATCTGCACAACTGTGTTGAGGTTCCAACTGTAGCAAACATGGACGTAACCTTTGTTCCAAGCCGCTTCCAAATCTGTACAGATCTTTAGAAATTTATGTTAAATCACGTAAGACATTCACGAGGTTTTATATTGTGCGTTTCTTCACAGAATTATTAAGTTTTGTACATATTTGTTTAAATACAAATCTATAGGAAGAAATTAAATGATGCAATTATTTTCCTGCATCAATTGTAAAAGAATATAATGAATTAATAAATAAATAAAAATAGTAAATACAATTTTTAGTAAGCTGTGCACAAGCTCAGTTGGCAATATAACAACACCATACGACAGAGTTTAAGTTTACAACCATCCTTTTACGTTTAGTTTTAAATATGGTTTTAAATGACGCTTGTAAAGATGAGTCAATTGTGAAAAAAAGTATAATTTGCATTTAATGGTTCCTCTTGCAGCCTACACAATATTTTAATTTGCTTATACTACGGCAACCGAGCAAAGAGCAAGGAATAACCATTTTAATATGGAAATTACTAAAAATGCTAAAGAAGTTTCAGTGAAAGGAAATCTCGTTTTTGGTTAATCACATAACAAGAAGCAATAAATATTTCGTCGATTGCTAATTAGTCTTCAATAGCATGACATAATCTGCATGGCAAATTTACGCAATAAATTATGATGTGGTAATTGGGATAATACGCGTCTAAAGGTTTAACCTATGCGACCTTCCAAAATCACTTGGCAGGTGCTCGGTTAATTAATATTTGACTCGAGCCACTAGAAATTAAAAAGCTTTCGTTTGACTATGTAAGTACCAAATTGATTAGTTTATTATAATTTGATACATTGATTTGGAATAATAACAATTATACTGTCGTTCTTTTGTTGTTATTATTATAACTGGAGATGTTAATAGTTTTTAGCCCAGTCGGTATAGGTTACAACTACCAGTAATTTGCAATACGGCTGAATTTTTTTTATAAGTACATTAAAGTATGTAGATTAACATAAAAAAAGGGTTACCAGTCTATCGATTTCCCAAAGTCGAAAAAAAATCGATTATCATTTTTGTTTCGATTATCCTTAATATTTCGAGCTGGGATGAAGATATAAGAAAATAAAAAATACCACCGTGTAGGGGAGGTATTTTTCAACAAAAAAGGTCATATGTATTTATTTCGTCCGAGCAATGGTTTGTCTAGAAAAAATTCGATAATGCAGGTATGTATTTTGCAGCAGGGGAAATCACTAAAAGGGGACATCTTATTCATATATGAAGCGTTGGCTCATTCTAAATAGGCCGAATTTTAATATATCGAATTGAAACTTGACATAGGAGTTAAAATATATATTTTAAACATTTATGCTGAGTCTCAGCTTGTTATCCCTTATAGTGATTTCCCCTGCTGCAAAATACATACCTGCATTATCGAATTTTTTCCAGACAAACCATTGCTCGGACGAAATAAATACATATGACCTTTTTTGTTGAAAAATACCTCCCCTACACGGTGGTATTTTTTATTTTCTTCTATCTTCATCCCAGCTCGAAGTATTAAGGATAATCGAAAAAAAAAATGATAATCGATTTTTTTTTCGACTTTGGGAAATCGATAGACTGGTAAACTTTTTTTTATGTTAATCTACATACTTTAATGTACTTATAAAAAAAAAATTCAGCCGTATTGCAAATTACTGGTACTTTTGGTCTAAATTGACCTTTACCGACTGGCCTATTTTAGATTGTGTTGTTAAATAGATTTGCATTTAAGTTGTGGTTGAGAGAAAACGTATAATATAGCAACCAAAAAATTGTAACTATTAAATGCTGTTAAGCAACTAGTATAAATGTATTGTAAAGATGTTTAAGAAAACTGTAAAATTGTACGTAGTGTTCCATTAAAGCTAGTAAAGCGTCTACATTAGTGCTACATTTGAAAGAAGAAGGTAGTGTTTGACAGAAATGAACTGTAAGAAAAAAAAAAGAAAGGCAGCAAGAGTAATACACAATTTGTACGTAATTTATTTACAATTTAAAAATTAAAATAATTTATAAAATACAGAAGATTTATAAAGTTATGGCCTTAAATGATATGACCATTTAAGAATCATTTATAATGGTACATTAGCACTAAAAATTAATAAATTAGTACATTGTTTATAATTTTGTATGGTAAAATAAGTGAAATATAATATTTTTTATATTTATTCGGAGGAAAGCGATCAGTATAAAAGTGAAGTGGTACGAACTATTACGTAAAATGTTAGGGAATAATTACACCCGGGCAGAAACGTAATTCATCCATTTTAATATTAACATTTTGCATTTACCAATTAAACTTAAGTGCATTCAGTTGTGCACGAACTATTGGGAAAAAATAATAAAGTTCAAATTTAATATTCGTGTTTGTTTGCTTTATTGAGCAAAACAAGGTACATATATTTTTTTAATTTAAATAATTTTTTTTTTAAACAAGTCTCTGCCTCTGTTAAACAAAACTGAAAAGTAATGATTTAAGAATTCATTATTAATTAGGTTTTAATTTCTTAACTTACATTAAAAATTCAGAGAATACAAGCATATTATGAAAGTGAATAATATACAACTAATTAATGAACAGAATGAATATTAAATATACTTTTCTATGGGATATGACGTTTTATTTCACAATATTGATATATAAAGTCGAACGTGATCATACAATGTTCTTCAATCATAAAGAGTTTCATTAATCAGTTTATTTACTTCCTATCTGAAGAACTCAATTTGATTTGTACTTTCAGAAAAGTAAACTTTCCTATTGTTTAGTTAGAAATTTAATCGGAATTCATCGTTCAGAACAAATTATCGCGATCGCGAGGATGTAGGGAAGTATGGACAACACGCAGTTACGTTAATTGCTCAGAATTTAAGATGAAATACTGTTTTACAGAACTGATTTCATTACTATTTTATGATTGTATATTTTAAATTATTTAATAACCGTTTACTAAAAAAAATCATAGCTGTAAAAAGTAACATACCTAGTTCCTTAATAGTTCTTACAGAACTAAATTATTTGCGCATGTGTAGGGAATATAAATTAAGTACTGCCTCTTTATTTTCTTCATAGAACACTAATAAACTTTCATGGAACGCAAAATTCAAACATTTTGAATGTTTTGACAACGTTGTCAAAATTATATATAAGTAATTGTTGAGAAAAGGATCATTTGTGTTTTAGCCTAATGTCGAAGTTGATCAAATGTTTGGTGGTTCTAAAAGTATACAAAATATACGTTAGTAACATTATTTCGTACAATATTGTGCCAACTTCGATTCAAAATAAAAGTTGATATTATATAAACTATTACAACCGTTTCATAAACTATTATGCAATATTATAGTCTATAGGATGTACATGTTCTGTAACCGTATATGTGTATGATTATATGTATTATATTATGGAAATAATTCCCTCATTACGAAATAAATGTAATGATATGTTACAATGGCAAATGGTTTTATATAGCCTTATTATTGCTAATTCCAAGGTATATTAACCTATTTCTCTTTTATTAAACAAGAATAATTATTCTTTTGTGAAAAATGATGCCATTAAAAATAATGAAATAAAGATGCGAAGAAGATAAATAAATACCATTCTTCTACAATAAAATACAATTTAACTTATTGTAAGAAATATATTCCTATTTTTACAATTAATGTTTTTTTGACAAGGATTTTTTGTACTTTAATACATGTTCATGGACAAGGTATTGTTCATAACTTATTGATATTAACGATTATCTCAATTTGGTACTGATGATGATTTGAAATATTTGTATTATTTTCAAATGTATTGATTGACCAGATAATTAAAAGGCATCCAAAAATAATTAAAGGAGTTACCTAGAAAAGAAGGGGTTTCACTTACGTGTAAGTAAATTAAGATAAACAAACACAGTTTTATAAATATAATATATGACTATTTCAGACGTTTCAGTTTAATTTAGGTAGCTCATGTGGTCACTGAAGATACGACTTTGTCGTTGAAACGAGTTTGACTAATAAGCGTATTTTTGTGAGAACTGTGTTCTGTATTTTATTTTTACTTTTAGAAACACAGTTTTAGTTTGGCAATACTAAGAAATATTACTTGTTAAAATAATCGCAGTTAACTCAGATCTAACATACAAACAGTTCATTTGACACCACTGGCACAGACTTCAATTAATAACATTGTACTACATCTATCTTAAGTTAGAACTTTTCTCCATTTTCCCATTTAGGTGTTGTTTTTCGGGATATATAAAGTTTCGGTGGACAGTAAGAGATGCTTGGTTTAATTTCCACTTAGACAAAATAATGGCCACTTAGTGTACTTACATACAAAAGCATATTTTCTCTACTTGTCATTGGAACGCTTTCAAAATTTAACAGATATATTGTGATTCAGTAAAACAATTCCATTTTCTACGAGTTTATTGTGTTTCAGTAAATTAATGCAAATCTTCTTTGTTCCAGGAAGGACAAGTGTTTGAAAGTTTAATAAACAAGATACTGGGTACTCGTAGCACAATGAGATAATTCTGCTTTGTTAACATGTATTTTTTTTTTGTATACTCATTTTGCATTCGTTTGTCGTATATTTCATATTAATTTGCATTTTATTATAACCCTTACCACTCGAACAAAATAGAAAATTTAAATAACGTAACTGAATTACTAAAATTTCAGTACAAGTCTATCTATAGTGTTAAATATATTATTTTTAAGACAATGGAAATATATAATAATAAATTATTCTAATGTTCATTGGGAGAAGTACTTCAATCTGGTATATATTAAACATGTCTTTACATTATTCCTAAAAAATAATGTACACTTGGATTACAGTGAAAGTTTGAGACATTAACAATTGAAAAGGAGAAATGTGTCACTAGCCACAATATAAACAAATATCACAACATAATAGATTCTACAGGTCAGTATTTTAGAACACGATTACAATAATCTATGTTGTAACTAAATAAAGATTTGTGTAAATTTAAGATATGACAACAAGTAAGAAATCGTGTAGGTCAGTCAAAGCCTTCCTTCCTTTAGTTTTTATTACTGTGGTCGTAAACTGAGCAAAGATTAAGGATGAACATGTAATATGGCTGTATATCAAAGGGTTCTTGTTTTATTACACGTATGATTATCTGACTATAAAGCCAGTATACGCAATCTTAAAAGCAAAATAAGCTATACTGATTCACTGAAATATCAGTGAGAAAAATAATCGTTAAAAGTATAGTACAAATTTGTCTAAATAACAAGATAAAATCTTATTTTTTTAATATGCTATCCTACATTTTGGATAGCTCTCACATAATCTAAAAATATTAAGACATTCCGTCAAGTGGTTACTTTTTTTCTCGTACGAAAAATACATTCTTGACACTCTTCATACATGAATAATTATTTATACATTACATTTAAATAAACAACTCAGAATAACCGTACCACTTAACTAAACATGACAATTATTAAATATTCTTTCAAATTAAGGACGTTTATTACCTAAATTAAGACATAATCTTATATTTAGATGAGGAAACTTAAACAAGGTACTTTACGTACGTGGGGAATAGAATCTACATGGAACATATTTAAAACCCACAGGTACACATTAAATAGCTTGTTCTACTTACACACCTTTAGGAAATATAAAACTTGTATATATAAAATAAACACCCCTCTCTTTAATGTTGAACCCGATTACCAGCGTACACTAGCTCTACACGGTTACTCATTTTAAAGGCCTCTTAAAAGTAAACATTTCGAGGAAAAGATTCGACTTACCTGGTCGTATTTTAACATGGTCGGCCTTCACGTACAAAATTTGGGTTTTTTTATTTCTATTTACTACCATTAAACTGTTGTATTCTCAGAACTAAAAACTATACCAAACATTGGTAATGATATCCCATTTTAATCAGTTTCCAACGTTGGCACATTTCTACAAGTTTTTCAATTTATAATTTAGGAGATAATGAAAAGCAATTAAATTAGATTGTTGGTTGAGAGTTATATCAATTTGAACGGTTTTTGAAGCTGAATATTTTTTGCAATTTTATTTTGGTCAAATGTAACTATTTCAACACGGCCAAAAATATATATTTTAAACTTTTTTCATGGATTTTTGTATAAAGCAAATCAATAAAATATCATTAGTTATTATATTCCTGACTATAATCATAATCATGAATATTTAATAATATTGGAATAACGTTTTAGATGTTGTCTTACGTTACGTCTTTAGATGATTTAAAAAAAATGTTGCCTTCATAACATTGATTATTTAATGATTAAAATAATATAAAATTAATTAAATACAATTTCTTGTTAAATATAATAACTAAAATAAATAA
Organism: Philaenus spumarius; assembly: GCA_018207615.1. NCBI lineage: Eukaryota > Metazoa > Arthropoda > Insecta > Hemiptera > Aphrophoridae > Philaenus > Philaenus spumarius. The sequence continues at coordinate 31,994 of JAGFPH010011374.1, forward strand.
ATTTATTTCTCCATCAGCTTCCATTTTCTTAACTTTGTGTTCTGCAATTAATAATGTTTCATTATGGTAAAAACTTTTCTAATTATGTAATATGATTTATAATTAACGTCTACAGTTATTAGAAATCTGTCCATTTTTTATTTTTGGTACATCTCTAAAGGTGGACTCTATTATAATTTCTTTTTCAATGGCAAGTAATGCAAGAAGCTTAGCTATTGTGTACTGTATTTGAAAGTATCGTTACAATTTAGAACAGGCTTCAAATTTATACACAAATAAATTTAATTTAATTTACTTTTTTGTTAAGTTATTTTTTTACCATGTTGTCTAATTTGATAGTATTTATGCATGTACGTCAACTTCTCGGACGTTTTTCAGACCACGAGAAATAGTAGAGATTTATTTTTATTACATTTTCCCTTATTGATTACTTTTTAATAAATACATTTTATTTTAACTGAAGACGGTGTTTAATATTTAATTTCTGTGTCGAACGTCATTCCGTTTTACTTACGCTACTCATACATAATACCCGTTTAAAATATACACAAACAAAACCTCACATTACTTTCCAAGACAGGTGAAACCTCAAAGTAAAATGTAACGTATGAACCTGGTTAGTTTAAACTTAGACCAACAGACGACAGAAATATGTTAAGTAAAGTGAACGTACTGTGTAGAATCATTACTAAGACGTGTTTCTAGGCTTTATTATAAGTGTCGCATATCCTACTGTCAGAGCGAGTCTTGTTCTTAGTTAACTGGTTTCTTGTTACTTTGATGAGTTGTGGTAATGTGATGTGTATTCCTGTTTGAGATTATTAATGCTAAGAACCTCAAAAATAACCATTAAAATAAATCTACGACGATTGTTTAACTTAGGGTTTAGTACAACATGCCTTAATTTTCAGATGAGTTTGTTTACGAACGTAACTTGATGTGTTGTGTGTTTGCAGTAACGATCAAATTTCTAAACTATGTACAAGTAAGTTATCCTGATTGACGAAGTCAGTGTAGAATGATTTTAAGCAGTAAATAAATATGAAGTAACTAGCGGACACATACGAAACAAATTAGGGCTTTCTTATAACTCCTAACACCATTGTTTAAATATTACACAACATTGAAACCAAACAACACAAATTACTATTATTTAATACATTACCGATTGTTAGAAGTAGCCTACTGTAAAAATGTAAATACATTTTGTTGCCGAAAGTGATTTCAATTAATATCAATAATATACTAGTTTAATATAATGTTATGCATTTCAGCGGCGATAGTGTATCGTATGAATGTTAGTATATGTGTAAGAATATGTGTTTATTTATTTTTCATCTTTTTTATTTAAAACGAAAATGTGGTTTTGCTTTGTTATTTCTTTGCAAGAGGTAAAATTAGTTTTTTTTTCTAATTAGGCCAATGAGTTTAAATACAAAATGTTCAGTAAATTAATATGTACTTATAAGAATGGCGTTCATTACAGTTACTTGATTAGTTAGTCGTACTTATATATTGTGTTTTATTTACAATCAAATGTAACTTGCCTAAATAGACCTACACGTTCTAGTCCTGAGCCAAATTTGTATTTCATTGGTTTTATGTTTTGTTGAGATACATTAGAAGTATGTTCATTGATTACGTTTAATTAATTAAACGTTCATTTAATTACACATAGTATGCAATAAATGTAGTAACTTATTTCTGAGTTGATAAATTGTAAAGATTGTAAAGTTGTAAAATTGTAAAGATGGATCAATACAAATAAACAGACATTTTAATTAATCAGAGGCTATTGCCTAAACTTCATTAATTAGCAGGACACAATAATTTTCTCATCTCCATTTCTACCAAAAGTCTACATCAATTTTAAAATGATTTAATTTTGAACTCAATAACTCATAACGTTTGAACTTATGTTCAAGTGAGTAAAAGTGAATGCTGTAAATAAATATTATACTAAAGTTGAAAATATAAATAAGTAGATCCGTTACAGTTAGATGTAAGATATTTCTCACTTTCAAGTAATGGCCATGCAAGTTGCCTGACAGTAAGCAAAATATATAATATTACTTTCATATAATGTGCCAAAAAAGTAAGGGTAATTCTTGACTTAACTTTACTAGTTCATACTTCTATCGAACATTCTAAATACAACAAAACAACTAAATACATAAGAGTTCACTATTTTTATATTTTGGCACTTTTTTATTTTTCATACATTATAAAGGCCCTTCACTTTCATATAATGTCCCAAAAAAGTAAGGGTAATTTTATTCTTGACTTAACTTTACTATTTCATACTTCTATCGAACATTCTAAATACAACAAAACAACTAAATACATAAGAGTTAACTATTTTTATATTTTGGCACTTTTTTATTTTTCACACATTATAAAGGCCAATACCTGTTATTTGATGTTATACAGACACTATCCGAAATAAATAGAACAATGCAATTTTACCTAAAATTAAGACTCGTTAATGTATTATAAAATCAAAGTATTGTCTTTAATGAAACTATATTTATAAATATTTTGTCAAATACAAAGATAAATTTAAAAGAAATGAAAAACTATGTAGCATGACATTTATATCTATTTAACTAAACTATTTTGTATATTATGTGGGTAGATGAGATCATGAGTACACACTGTGCATGTACTGAGGACAGGGCCTAAAATAGACGTAACCTTTGATCTTATATGGAATAATAATAATAGGCTATTACTTGAACGTGGGTGGTAACAACATGGTTATGACGTTAAAGCATATCTCTAACAGCTATACATTTTATGTAATATTCCCATCTTTCTCACTCTGATGTTTGCAGTAGAAATAAATTCCATAAATTAAA
>JAGFPH010011375.1:6891-22999 GCA_018207615.1 Philaenus spumarius
CTGTCGGCCTTGGATGCTAAAATCCCGCAAGTGGATTTGAACCGCGTACGTTTCTGGTATTTTACGTTTTGATCGATTTCGGGGGAACCAAGCGAGCTATGCGGTCGCGTAAAAAAACGAAATGTGCAGAATAACAACTTACATTTATTGGTTTATATAAACCCCCCCCCCCAAACAGTTTTATATTCATACGAAAATATCAAAAAACAGTTACTTACGGTAAAAAATCGTTCTTTAGGTTGATGGATATTTTTGGCCAACGAATTCGTCTGAGCGACATGGAAACCCAACTTGTGTACCAAATTTGGAACAAATTCTACTTAAAATGCGGCAGTTAGAGTGCGAAGACATATATTATACATACAATTTTTACACGTTCTGGGGAACACGATCGGTGCTCATTTACTACTCCAAATAAGGGTCACTGCAATAGCTCATCTTAACTATGGAAATTCGCTAACAATTATTTAACTTGCATTTATATCATGCACTTTTACCATAAAATATGTTAACACTGAGTAGTGAGTGCCTTTCACCGTGGGTATATCAGTTTTATAAAAACGAAGAAACAATTAAACGAAACACAGATTATACAAATTACATTATCTCATTTAAAGCGCCCGTCGAAACATATTTCGCAAAACGGACGACACAAATAAACCGATAAATTAATTATGTCGCGAAACGTGGCCTTATTGCAAAGAGACTGAAAGAGGATTGTGAGTTCACCGCCTAGGGGTGTGTGGGCGGGGGAGGGGGGCAGACCGCAGAGACAGAGAGTTTGTTTTGAAAACGTTTTCGAGTGTTTTCCGACGGGAAAGCGCCGGGAAAACAAATATTCCCCAAGGAGCGTACGTGTTTTTCATTAGATTGACTCAATTAAAATGCGAAAGCGGTAGGAAACACGTAGTCGCGGAATAATTGATCTTAGGGGGGGGGGAGAGGGGGGGGGGGATTCGTCGGGAGTTTTGTCTTCTTTTGTCGGTTAAATGTTTGTTACAAATCCTTGTACATTGCGATAAAGTAACCTAACCTATACTACACGCGCTATAACTTTGCACTTGGGATTTTTGGAGTTTACTGTGAAAATGGTATCGGCAACGTCGCACTGTTGAGACGAGCGGATGTGTCTTATCGCGCTGACTCACAGGTGCACTTCCTGAGAAGGCTCTTTCGAAATCGCAAATTATTATTATTTTCTTCTGATACATTTTTCAATATTTCTTATCATAACATGTTTGGTCATACTTTGTTGATAATAAATATCTAAAATGTATTGAAATTGGACAATTATAAGTATTGTTTATAGATGTACAGGGTGATTCAGTAAAGCGTAGCGGGCCTTGCAGATTCAGATTCTAAATGTAAAAATAAGTCGAAAATGTAGTATAAAATTTTTTCGATTTCGGCTTAGTTTAGCCGTAATTCGCCATTTTGTTTTTTTACAAAAGTTCACTGTAACTCTGGAAATAGATAAGATATAAAGTTCAAATTTAGAATAAGCATTTTATATGTTACAATTAACAAGTATACCAAACACAAAGAATTTATTTTTATAATTTTCAAAATGGCGGCCGTTACAAATTTTTAACGTGGAATATCTTAAAAACCGTTAACTTAACAAAAAAAATACAAGAGACAAAATATTTTTATTTTTTAACGACAGACAGTAGTTTTTTTTTGTAGTTTCAGTAGGTCAAAGGATAACCGAGTTATCGACAAAAACATAATTTCTTGGTAATTGTCTACAAAAAACAAAATTAGCCTAAAATCATATTTTTTTTTTAAATTTAACAAAGTTTTTAGTTAATTTTGTAGCGGGCTATGCAGATTCAGATTTTACATGCAAAAGTAAGTCGAAAATGTAGTATAACATTTTTCGATTTTGGCTTAGTTTAGCCGTAATCCGCCATTTTGTATAAAAAAAAGTACTTTGTATTGTACTTTTTACAATAAGATATTTAATGTCAGCAGGTTAAAAACGACATTTTTGAAAGTTTATATTATTTTGAATTTATTATTTTGTTAATAGTATTTGTTTTATATTTAAATGTTAATTTTTCCGCAAAACGATCACAATATATTTAGTTTACCCTTTTTCCAATACTATTAGTTGTCTGATTACAAACATTTTTATATATTATTTCTTGTTAGAAAATTATCTTTAAGATGCATAGTCATAATGAACTTTTCATTAAGTTTTGAAGAAAAAGTGTAATTTTACTAGGAGCCTAGTTGTGAGTCATCGTCCAACCGGATACATTTGATAAGTGGGATGGGGTAGCGAGCCGACCCGCAGCGTTGCCAAACTGTGCAAGTCCCAAGTGAAAAGTTATCGCGCGCGGGGTATAACCGTGCGTAGACGTGTGTTTGGACTGGGTAGGTTCGTCTAACTTTGAGAAAAAACTATTTACAGTAACTGGAGAGATCTCTGCGTGCTTCGCACGGGTTTTTTTATTTAAACTATCTCAAAATTTATTTGTGAAATCTTTAGGTTTTCAGATAATTAAAACTAAAAAGTTAGAAAATACGCTATCTTGAAAGGAATAGCTGCAGAACATTTATTTTAACGTTGTAATTTGAGTAAACCATTGTGATAAACTTACATACTGGGTTTCATGAATTTATCTTAAATCGATCATGAGATGTTTGTTTTCAAAATACACCTACAGACAGACAACTTGTAAACCAAGCAAGATAGGACACATGTTAGGCCTATACCGTAATATTTGCTAGTTTTTGCCTTCTGAATATCACGGTAAAGTGTAGTGGAATGGTTGCCAGACACTCTGTAGCCTAAACATTCTTAAATTTTCTAATGTCCATGTTAGTTTAGGAAAATAACTTAATTAACCACGAAATTTTATCACCTATATATCATTAGCGAATTTCCATAGGAAAAATGAGCTATTGCAGTGGCCCTTATGGTAAGACCCAAGGGAGTAGTTAGGTATATAACTACTTCATAAGGCCCTTATGGGAGTAGTAAATGAGCACCGATCATGGTCCCCAGAACACGTTTTCAAATTTCGTACACACGTTGGTTGTCTACGTCGCTCGGACGAGTTCGTTAGCCAGAAAATCCAACAATCGGAAGCACGTTTTTTCTACAAATATAAACGCAGGATGTTATTCTGCAAATTTTGTTTTTTTCACGCGACCTTATAGCTCGCTTGGTTCCTCCAAAATCGATCAAAACGTAAAATAACATAGAAGTACCCGGTTCAAATCCATGTGGTGGATTCTACCGTGGGGTTGACGTGCGAAGCACGCAATGCTTTGTGAATTGAAGATACTCCCAATATGCGGAATGGCGTGCGAACCATTTTGCAGCTATTCAGCACCGTCGTGAGTAAACATATTTCCCAAATTGTTGGTTGAAACCCTAAAACATAGATCTATAAACTTAATTTTGGAAATTTGCTCAACTTACGTCAGCAGTTCAGCTGCGTGGTCGAATTATTATACTAGAGGGCTCCTCCCTTGCTCGCTTCGCTCGCCAACCCCCGCGGTGACTCACTTCGAAGCAAATGCAAACAGGTTATTTGATATAAATAGGCCTACTATTAAATTCTAATATGTCTTATTTATTTTAATTAGGATTTAACATAGTGGTTTCTTATTTTTAAATTCCTTTATTGATTATGGGTTTATTCTATAACTTTAAGGAAAGTATAACAATCAAGATTTTTACTACATTTTCACCCCTTAGCAGCACGCGACAAAATGTCAATCTAAGATACCTTTTTTGTATGTTGTAAGAAATAATTGTACACAATTTTAGCTATTTAGCTTTAATGAAATTATAGCAATTAATATTTATTGTTTAAGGGGTTGTTTTAACCATTAAATTAAAATTAATTCCGGCCCATGTTACTCAAGGATAGTGTAGCCTTTTATTGGTAAAACTATTTTTTCATTCGGTTCAGTAGCTCCAGAGACTTCCCCCCCCCCCCCCCCCCATACAAACAAACAAAAAAGCAAAGAAATTTTACCTCTTTATACCATAATAAGTAATAGGCCTAGCCCCAAATCTAAGATGGTAAATAATGTTAAATGTTCAAATCAAATTACTTTGTATAGTTTATAACAACAGCCATAATATAGGTTAAAAGAACCAGCAAGGCCCCGGTCTACACTTTAATAAAAACCTAACCTAAAAGTTAAAAATTTAAATAATAGCTTCAAAGTTTGAAAGCAGCTGTTAATGGAAATATTGGAGCAAACAGCTGTTTTATCTGTAATTTTATTCGATTGGTTGCTATGGTAATACAATGTAAATACATGTGATGGTTCATCAGTCTAGGCCTAACATAAGATTTTTCCGACTGACTTTAACAAATATTGAAATAAAAAAGGTTTTTATCAAAATGAATTATAGCCTATGTTACTCAGGGCTAGTACAACTATTTTTTCAATCGGTTCAATAGTTCCAGAGATTATCCCCTACATACAAACAAACAAATTTTACCTCTTTATAATATTAGTATAGATGTTTGGATATTCAACTTCTTCACAGTTTTTCTATTTTAAGGCAAGAACAATAATTATTATGTGAACATATTTTTTTAAGAAAATATTCTAGTGGTACAAGTATTATTGTGTGCGTATTATTGTTATTGTATTGTTGTTGATTATTGCGTGTGCAGCATTAAAATCAAAATGGTATACTTTCAATTATGATACATTTATTAAACAAATACAAGAGCACTGTGGCGAAAAAATCACACTGATTTGAATAAAAAACCCCAAACCACAAAACAAGGAACAAAAACAATAACTAACAACTAAATTGTCAAGTTATGTTTAATACGCTACCCTTATGTACATTTCGATGACATGGTCATCATCCTCAGAGGGTTTTAACACTACTAGACTTAAACATAACTTACAATTTAGTTGTTTAATTATTGTTTTTGTTCCTTGTTTTGTGGTTCGGGGGTTTTTATTCAAATCAGTATGGTACATTTATTTTATCAGTACTCTATTTTCTAAGTATGTCGTAAGTCAAATTATATTTTGTTCGAAATATTTTCGTTTTACTTTTACGCGGATATAAAGTTGTCCGTTATTCTTATGGATTGCGGAGGTGCAGCGGAACCTAAACAACCAGTTCTTCTCCGTATATCGATTGCCCTTGTATTTATTTACCGTCGATGACGAGTTCGCCTAGGGAAGGTTGGGCGGTTAAAAACAAAAAGTGAACCCATGTGTAACTTAAGTACAATACGACAGCTGATGGTATTGTAACGCCCCAGGGGAGGTATGTTTGGCTCGCTGTGCTCACTCGTTAAGCCTAATCATGAAGAAACCAAAAATTGTTTGTTTAGAGGATATTAGTCGTGTAGGGAATCAATATTGATTGGGTTTATACGAGAAACAAACTGCTGCTATTCTTTAAATAAACAGATGTTTCAATCAAATACAGATTTCAAATATTAAAATCTAAAAGTCGTTAGTCAAAATCCTGAAGTAATATTACATAGAATCGGCTAGGTCATCATGCAATGCTCCTAGGGAGAAAACCAAAATAAAATAAGTAACGGATACTAAAACAACCACCTATAACAGCCTAATCAACTCCTATAAAAGCGAGTGTACGTACGAGTGTACGTGGAGTAACATTTAAAGAAGAAATAAATATTCGTTTAACTTAATAATATAACAGCTGATTTAACCCATCATCTGTAATACGCAAACAAAACCTAGCGTAGATTATACTTTGGGGTTATGTTTACAATTTCAATCAATAATATAGCTTATAATATTAATAACTTCTAAATAATTTGATCTATCAATATGAAATAAAAGGCAATTAAAAGTTAATATTTTTATCTTTCTTTAAATATATATAATAATATACATAAACGCAAAATTTTAACAAACGTTCCTACAGTTTTATAGTCCTTATAATTCTACACATTTACCGAGTTAAAAATCCCTGTCTGCATAGTTAGGTAGGCCTAGATAAAGTGTGTTGTTTATTTTCTATAAATGATGTATTCCTGATGTGTATCTAATTAATCCGCCTGTGATTTTTCACGGGGATTTACTAGTACTAAAATATTAAATTTAACGAAAGAAGTAACCACTTCAAATTTTAAAATTATTTAATAGCAAAAGAATTTAGCAGCATAAATTGAAAACCAATTAAAAATGAATGCTAAAACTGTAGGGATAAATTATAACAACATAATAAGAAAAGTTATTGAACGCATCACAACAAAACAAGCAACTAATGACTAAGTTTAACGAGTTAAAAACAATAAACTCCTATAACACCGTACGTGAGTAACAAAACATCAGTATATCACGTGAGCATGAACTATCATTTTAAAGGCATACATTTTGTTATTGAGCATCTGTCAACAATGTACCACTTCAGTCAAAAACAGCTGATTTACCTCATCATATGTAATACTTTAAAAAAACCTATCCCAGATTATACTTTGGGGTTATGTTTACAAGTCTACAACTTCAATCAAAACAAACTTCTTATAATGTCTGGATGTTGGTTGTTTTTGTACATGAGTTATAAAACTAATGTAGGCTATATGATCGGCTTTGAGGTTAGAAGCCGTTGAAAATTAATGTATTTTTACAGCTATTTTAGTTTACCTTATTTACGACAGCAAACAAAACTACTCAGGTCTACAAACATAAAACTATATTTTAAACTAGCGTTATCTTGGGCTATTAGATTGAATTATTGCTATTTTAATAGAATCGTACAAGTTTAACCGTCTGTTAATTTACAAATATAGGCCGAAATGACGGCTCAAATAATAATAAATCATGAAACTCAAATAATTGTTCTTAATAAGGAAAGGGAAGTCGAATATCCAAACATATAATTATCTGTATACAGGGTGACAATTAAGCCTGGAAACGGTTTAATATTTCGTATATAAGGAAAATTTGAAGGTAGATGTGATTGAGTCTACTCTATGTAAAAATACTATTTCATTCAGATTTCAAAAAAAATTATCCGCCATCTTGGATCCGCCATTTTGAATGTAACTTAGTTTCTTTTAAATATTAAGGTGGTCAGGTGATGCATCATTTCGATGTGTAGAATTTCAAGAAAAAACCAACGGTGAAATTTGCACATTCATATCTTTAACCAATTAAGAAAGGCGGCCAAGAAACTCAGTATGTAAGTTTATCACATTGATTTACACAAATTACAATATTTAAATGTTCTGCAGCTATTCCTTTCAAGAGACGTAGGTTCAAACTTTATAAAGTTAAATATTTGAAAACCTACAGATTTGACCAAACAATTTTGAAATGGTTCAAAACAAAACCGTGCGAAACATGCAGGGATCTCTTGTTTAGGTCAGTCTGTTTTGTGTTTTTGAAAACAAATCAGAATCTTTTGCTGTTATTGAGAAAGGTGTATTAATTGAGATCTTTTTGTACAATTAAATTGTTAAAAGTTGTACTTTATGCACTTTTAAATTCTAAACTGACATATGGACTGTTCGTGTTGTGTGGTACATGCCTAAACACACTTATGCCAATTGTATGTAATCTTAAACGCGAGTATAAAAGAAAAGGTGGATACTCCTTACAGAATCTAATATACAGGATACACGTAGAGAGCGGTATTGGATCTTATCCAAAGCCAAACTAACCAAGTTTCAGATTAAATTATTTAATGCCTTTGGAAATAAAAAAATATAAACAAAATTAATGGAGATAAACCTTTCTTAAAAAACATAAACATATTAAATACTTTGTAGGGCTTTTTGAAATTAAAAATATTGAAGACCTTTTTTGTACGCCCGTTTAAGTGAAATGTGATTGCTATTCTCACAGCTGTTGTTATTTAGTTGAAAGTAGATGCAAGCCTTGGCTGAGACAACTCTATGTTGAATATTTATAGTACTAGGGGCTCTGCCCCTGGACGCTTCGCGTCCCAACCCCGCCTCGGCCTTCGGCCTCAGATGGCTGCTTCGCTTCGCTCGCAGTTGGAAAATTTTCTAAAGAATCTCGTTAATCTTTGTCTCGTTTGTACATAGGTTTGTAAAATTATGAAACCAAGCTTAAATATATTAACTGTAATTACAAGATTAATTATTACCTCAAATATATGCTTTAGGAAGGTGAGAGGCTTTCATTACGATTTTAGTCCCACTTCTACTATATTCTGTCAACTAAAGTTTTGAAACCAGGCCTAAATATACAGTAGTAAACATAACCTCAATACTATGTTTCAGAAATGAGCCAGGCCTATGTTACAAAATTGACTATTATAATTTATCAATCTTAGCCAATTTAACCTTTTTTTTGACAAAATGAATTGTTAAATCAGGCCCAATTTATTCTAATTCCAACGTGCTAAAACAGTGTAAATTAGCGTGTTTTTTAACAGTAATTAAAAACTATCCAATGAACAGCTGATTTTTGATAATACTCAATCACATGGCTTGTTTATAAACAGCTGTTTTGATTGCTATATTTACTATTTTGTTGTTATTTTGTAACCAACATGGCAACCCATAAGACCCTATGTTAAAATTTTTCAGTTTTTAAATTAGATTTTCTAAAAAAAATTGCGTTTTTTCACGAAATACAACTATATGGGTGTACTTAAAAATCAAAACTACACCTAAACACAAAATTTCTTTGAATTCGTTAGAGCCGTTTTCGAGATCCGCGACAGATACAAAGGTACAAACAAAGATAGATACAAGAATTACACGTTTAAAGTAATAGGGGATTAATGGTGATAGCATGGACTTAATTTCCTGAATCTTTTTAAGCTTGCACAATAAAGTATAGAAGAAAATATAAGAATGTACATACCCGCCTAATTTGTTTGTATATGTTAATGCATTTAGTGTATAAGTAGTCAGAAAAAAACTATGTTACTATCGGGATTTATTTTAGTTTTTTTTTCATGTCTGTATAATTGTGTGTATCATGTTAGTGCTGGTATTATGTAAATTATGTACGTAGGAAATAAATTCATTATTATTATTATTATATCTCATGCATGGTATAAGATAAATTAATAAAACTAACTGCAAAAATTGATCACATTGGTTTACACAAAGTGTAAAATATAATTTTACTGCAGTTATTCCTTTCAAACATTTTAAAGTTCAATATCACAAAACTAAAGATTTTACGAAAATGTTTTTAAGATAGTTAAGATACAAAACATGTATACAATTTAAAGACAAATCCAAGGATTGAACACTCTTTATCATCGAGCGAAGTATAACTGAGAAAATACAATAAATTAATTCTGGTTGGAAGTAGTTTGCGTGAATTTAGTATCACAGAAAACTTTCCCTGAAAACATGGTAAAGTTTGGTCGAATGGTTATGAAACACCCTGTATAAGCCGAAATCAGTAATAAATACACAATGTACATTTAGAGGGTGAGTCACGAGTAACCGGCATAACTTCAGGGGGTGATAGGTGATAGGGGACCTAAAGTAAGCAAAAAAAAAAAAAAAAAAACAGACACGCCAATTGGAAATGTACCCGATTACTTTAAGTCAAAAGTATCTGATACTGAGTTCAGTGAGTACTTACAGTAAAAGAGTACAAATACTGACCAATGTCTACTAAGTACTAATCCTGAATGATACGATTGCACGCTGTATCTGTGTACCCACATCTAATGTATACTGTACTCGTGTACTCTGTGATTCTGTGTTATGTTACGTGAATATTGGATGCAGTGATTCTACCAATTAATTGTACTGCGATTACACCGCCAGTATTTCGGAAATATGTAAGTTATATTCCAAAATCTTACTTAAATACTAATTCAGCATAGCTTTACATGTTTGGTTACTCTATTAATGCAGTCATATTTCTGGAGCTCTACCAGCCCGATTTTCATGCTGTTTGTTTTAAATGAAAGAAAATGTCATCATTGTTATCAACAAGTTATGAAATGTAATTTTACTTTCTCACTATACTTAAAGAAAGTATAGGGATGGACTAAAAAATTTATAATGAGATTTTTGTGGAAATATCCGTTTTGGGACCCCCTGAGTCCAAAAAAGTGTTTTTTACAAAATGTCTGTCTGTATGTGTACAAAGCTAGATGGAAAATTATTCGAACGATTTCGAACAAATTTGCACCAAACATGTCAATTAGGCCTGTTTAGATGCACGAAAAAAGGGTTTGACAATTTTTTAAAAACAACCGCCTTTTTGGCAAAATAACCACAAAAAATCAGTTATTATTTTTTTATAAAAAACGGCTTCAACGATTTTGATAAAATTTGGCTTATTTGTAGCCCTTAATGTACGCTACCATATTCAAAAAACCGAGTCTTTCTAAAAATTCTCGTTTAGCTAATAATAATAACAACTGATTTTTGGGTTTGGCCAAAAAGAGGGTCGTTTTTCAACATTTTTCAAAACCTTTTTTCGAGCATCTATACAGGACTAATTGACATGTTTGTTGCAACTTTGTTCGAAATCTATAAAATAGTTTTCTCTCTAGCTAATAATAATAATATTTATTAGTCACTCTCCTTCTTTAACGTATCCCCTCCTACTTTAATACAATTATGAAGTCACAATGAATCTGTTTAATAATTTAGATATGTTTGTGAGAAAGTATGTGCCAGTTTCTGGTATCGTTGATTTATTTCATGGTAATATTTACAAGTGCACTTTTAGGTTATTAAATTTTAGTTTAGGCCTTCAACCTCATTTATACCTATTTCTGGAGATTCTTTTAGCCGTAGGATTATTTTATTAAACCATCTGAAACAACTGACCCTGGGAGGCTTTTTTACCTAAACTGCATAAGTTATATTGCTTATGTCGTGCAAACATTGTCAGATACTGAATTTGTATTTACTTTGTAGTAACGGAAAAGCAACGAATCCTAAATGTATACTATGACGCTGACATTGAAGGGATAAGAGTACAAGTACTCATAAATACAAAGTACTCAGTATTCCTAAGACCTTGTATCGGTGGAAATTACTAAAACCAAGTAATCACTTAGCCCACATCAAAGCAAAAATGGTTATACGAACTTAGGCCTGGAAGCGATCATATTCTGTTTGTCGGCCAGCCATTTGTTTTAAATTATTGATTAGAATATTTTATTATTTAAAAATGGATTTTGTTTACAAATACATAATAAATTACTGAAAGAAATTTGTTCTAAACATATTTTAACTAAAGGGCTAGGGAATGTCCACAAATGTATACGCTTTGCATGAAAAGCAATTCAGGGTTCCGCTCTTTTAGTTCTTGAAATAAATGTACCTAAAGTTTGTAAAATTAACATGCGCGGAAAAGGGATGTCCTTAGTGATAACTTTACCACGGTTATGAGATTATAATTTCACTTTAGTGAAATTATTAAGATTAAAATTTGGTATGCAATTTATTTAAACTATGTTTTATCAGTATAAAAAGATATAAAATTATACTATGTAAATGTTCAATGTGACGACCGTTTAAAATGTTTAAAGTCAAATATCTCGAAACCTGTGAATTTTACGAGACAAAATATTTGCATTAAATGTTTTAGAGACCAACAAAATGGATTTTTAAAACATTTTCTGAACCTTGGAAAAGAGCTAAGTTGTCGTTAAAAACCCTAAAACGAAAAATTGGCTCATCTTCATGTGCCCAGTTTGAGAAGTTATTATATATATTATATAATAGAACATATGTTTTACAACAAAAATCTTATAGACTTCCAAAAAGTATATTCTTGTTTTAAAAACGTGCGTGCCCAGTTGACAATTTTTACTTTCTCACTATACTACAGTACTAATGATCGCAAACAAAAACGTTGTTGAGATTTTTGTTGAAATATCCGTTTTGGAACCCCTGAGTCCAAAAAGTGGTTTTTACAAAATTTCTGTCTGTATGTATACAGAGCTAGATAGAAGACTATTCGATCGATTTCAAACAAATTTGCACGAAACATGTCAATTAGGCCTGTATAGATGCACGAAGAAATATTTTGAAAATCAACCCAATTTTGGTAAAAAAAAACAAACAATCTGTTATTTTTTGTAAAAAAACGGCTCTAACGATTTTGATAAAATTTGGCTTATTTGTAGCCCTTAATGTACCCTACCATATGCAAAAAAACAGCATCTTTATAAAAATTATCGTTTGGCTAATAATAATAACTGTTTTTGGGGTTTTTTTGGCCAAAAAGGATTTCGTTTTTCAAAATTTTTCAAAACTTTGTTTCGTGCATCTATAAGTTACAGGCATAATTGACATGTTTGGTGTAAATTTGTTCGAAATCGATCGAATAGTTTTCTAACTAGCTAATAATAATATTTATTAGTTACTCTCCTACTTTAACGTATAATTAAATACTTATTATTTTAATACAATTCTCCCTACTTAATACAATTATGAAGTCACAGTGAATCTGTTTAGTAATTTAATTGTTTGTGAGAAAGTGTGTGCCAGTTTCTGGTACCGTTTATTTAAATTTAAAAGTATGTAATAAAGAACGTTCCTAACAAGTTAAAGTGTATTTTTTTTAGTATGTTATGATACAAATTACTGTTTTTAGCATGAGTTAGTAAAAAATAACTAGTAGCTATCATAAAGTCGTGAGTACAGTATTTTTGACAGTTTACCCATAAATCGTTTCAGGTTTTTTAACGATAACTGGGTCATTTTGCATTTTGCCGAGACAAGACTTAAAGTTAATTTTTGATTTTATTAAAACTTCCTTAACGTTATTCAAAAATGTAATTCTGTAAATGCAATTCAAAAATCCTGGTCCTGGCAATGTTTACAGTACACATCCCGCACCCATGGGTTCTTATGGGACTACGTTTTTTGCACTGAACTACGACAGACGTTCTTGTTTTTGATGACGTAATATGCACCGATTTCCGACGTGTGATAATATAATGTGTGATAAAATATATAACGATGTGTTAAAGGGGGTGTGGCCAAGGTGTTCAAGTGACTAAATCCTGCTTTCTGATTGGCACACATAGCCCCTTAAGAGCCCATGTAGGAACGAGACGAGAATTTGTGTTATAGTATTAATTTAAATAAACATTTTTATTATATATAAATTTTTATACACATTCGTATTATAATATTAATTTGTATTGTTGATTTGTAGCTACATATATATTTACCAAGTTGGCAACACCCTGTTCTTCTTCTTGCTAAAAACAATGGTTGTCGTACGTTGAAAGTTGTAATGTTGAAATCTTGTTAGTGAGTAAAAATAAATGTATTTAAGGAATTTATGATCTATAATTCTTTCTTTTAAGCGACTCAACATAGTTATTTAACTCGTGTATACACATTTTTACTATAATATTAATTTTTATACAAATTTGTATAGTAATATAACGTCGTATATACATCTAACTTAGGTTAACTACCAATTTCATGTCCGCCTTCTCAAAAATATGTTTTCCTTATACACTATAACACATAGTTATATATTTTATCACGCACTATATTATCACAAGTCGGAAGTCGGTGCATATTAAGTCATCCAAAACAAGATGGGGTCGTCATCTGTCCTAGCTCAGTGCAAAAAAATGTAGTTCCATAAGAACCCATGTTCTGGGTATATACTGTTTACCATCAATAAGGGGAAATCATGTTTAAATACTTTGAAAAGTAGATTAGCATTCCCCGGACTCGACAAAACGTGTAATGGCATCCCAAATCATATATCGTGATAGCATAAATTGAATTTCATAACCCCTGTATTCGTGCTGTATTGGGAGAATTTTCAATACACAGAGCATTGCGGGCTTCGAACGCCAACCCCAGTATTGGGAATATTGTCAACACAATGCATTGCATGCTTCTCACGCCAACCCCCGTATTGCGTGTTTTGTTTGTAAAGTACTTTTGTTGAACCTTCATAGTTTTCTTATTTAATAGATCAGATCAAGTTCACAAGCTCGTATAATACTGCATCCATGTATGTGTATTGTACGTTGTAGTTTAGTAAAGTAAATCTAAATACCAGTATGCATGCAATGCACAATGATGTAAAATATGTTGTTGGATCTTCTGTTGTGTTGTCTATTTTATGATTTAATTTGCACTTTTTAAACCTAGTATTAATTGTTACTAGTCAATTTCGGGATTTTGGGGCTAACCCCCCCCCCCCCCTGGCTACGGCCTTGCGTAAGGGAGGAAAGTATCGCTCTGTAGCCCGAAAGGAAATGTTACCACACTTGCACAGCGAGAAATTTTTTCTGTGTTCGTACTGCAGCGCTCTAACTGATTGGCCTTTTCAATTGTACGATATTTAATTTCAGGTGGCTCAAGATATAATTTGCCATTACACATTTTAAAGTTTGGGTTAATTGGGTGGAGGAGGTTACAACCTTTTCAAAATATTTCAATATTTGTTTCTCCTATGAATTGAGAATTGTAGCGATTTTTAGTACTAAATGTGAAAAGTTTGTATATGAACGTTCTGCATATTTAGCACAAAGAACATATTGGGACGATATTTGTATTAATCGATGCCTCTGATTCATGTTAAGGCTCGGGTCCCTAAATTCAAAACGGTGAAGTTAGCAACCAATTTCAACGTTAAAATAACCTAACCATACTTTCACTTTTAAGCATATTTATGTGTTATTTTCGTCAAAAAACGTAAGCTGTATTTTTTTTTCCTTAAAGTAAAATAGATTGTGGGTGTTGGTTGCTAAGGTTTTTTTTTGCAATATCTCTTTTTGCAACTGAGTAAAAAATTCATAAAGTTTACTATTTATATCATACGTATATATATCATATATGCAATCAACATCCGCATATGACAGTACTTCAAAATGAAACCAAACATTTAAATTTATTCCACGAATTAAGGGGAAAAAATTAATTATTCTATAGCATTGCTCTTATGGGAATCAGATTCAATATGGCTGACAGGGTATCCACCCCTTAAACGTTCAGCTCAGTGTGCTCCTTTTCTCAAAATCTGCAAACTTACAAATCCTTGACATTCTAAACTATCACACCTAATAATCCGAATTAACTCGTAAAATCCACTCCATTGCTTTTCTCATGCGTTTACCGGAACACAAGAACCGCTCGAATTGGCTGAAGAAAAGTATTCTTTGTGGAAAACTGTAACCGGCGGACTCACGCCGCGATTCAAATAGTTTTTGGAAACCAGTGAACGGTAAAACACCACGAATCCGAGGGGCGAGTCGAACATTTGGAATCAATGAGAAAATATGTGAAAACAATACAAGGGGTCGGCGCCCCCCTGGGCTAAGTGTGAACAATAAAACTCCCTTGGGCGGGTATTGGGCGGATGAACGGCTAATCGGTCGGAAGGAACTGCGGCTGTCGGTTAAACAACTTGGTTAAGTTGACCGATTGAACGACGAAGTTGATTGCATCTTCGAGTGCATGACTTCTACAGTGTCTTGGGAACCCGGCCGGAGCAACAATTGTTTGATTTTACGTTCTCGAGACGCAGGATAAAAGTATGAAGTCGTGCTGTTCCGGAATCGCGAGTGCTTCACACTAATTGAGTTTAAAGTGAAATTACGATGCAATAAAAACACTAGCTGACGGCCCTGGCTTCGACCGTTCAAAAGAAAGCAGTCATGGGACTGCTGACAGAAGTGAAAACTGTAAGGAAATTCGGTTATTCTGATATTTGTGTAGGGCTTATTTTAACACAATTTAGGAAATGAGGAAGCAAAATGTCCATTTCAGAGGTACTGCCAAGTAAACTATTTTAACACAACTTACGGAATGAGGAAGCACAATGTCAATTTCAGCGGTGTTGCCAAGCAAACTATTTTACCACTACGTACGAAATTAGGAAGCACAATGTCCATTTCAGCGGTGTTGCCAAGTAAACTATTTTAACACAACTTACGAAATGAGGAAGCACAATGTCCATTTCAGCGGTGTTGCCAAGTAAACTATTTTAACACAACTTACGAAATGAGGAAGCACAATGTTCATTTCAGCGGTGTTGCCAAGTAAACTATTTTAACACAACTTACGAAATGAGGAAGCACAATGTCTATTTCAGCGGTGTTGCCAAGAAACTATTTTAACACAACTTACGAAATGAGGAAGCACAATGTTCATTTCAGAGGTATTACCAAGTAAACTATTTTAACACAACGTACGAA
>JAGFPH010011375.1:23009-34322 GCA_018207615.1 Philaenus spumarius
CATTTCAGAGGTATTACCAAGTAAACTATTTTAACACAACGTACGAAATGAGGAAGCACAATGTCCATTTCAGAGGTATTACCAAGTAAATTATTTTAACACAACGTACGAAATGAGGAAGCACAATGTCCATTCCAGAGGTATTGCCAAGTAAACTGTTTTAATACAACTTAAGAAATGAGGAAGCACAATGTCCATTTCAGAGGTATTACCAAGTAAACTATTTTAACACAACTTTTGAAATGAGGAAGACAATGTCCATTCCAGAGGTATTGCCAAGTAAATTGTTTTAACGAAACTTACGAAATAAGGAAGCACAATGTCCATTTCAGAGGTATTACCAAGTAAACTATATACTCTGCTATATGCACATGTGTACTACACACAGTAGAGCGTGGCGGAAAAATGTCTGTCTGTAAAATCCGATTCACCGCCCGCAAAATTTTTTAGACGCGGTGCGCCTTTATAAGTTTACACTTCAAAATTTACCGTGATACTCATTCTTGTAAGTATCCAGAGTTAGTGACTAACCTCCATGATGTGCACGTCAGATGCGTAAATTGAACTTTTAATAAATTTTAACGATCTCCACTCGGAGCTATTATATGTTTTTATTAATGTTTTTGTGTTGTAAAGTGTTTACCTGAGGATCGGCGAATGCCCGAAACCGCGGTCGTAAAATAAGAAGTGAGAAGGAAGGATTAGTTGACGTACCAAACTAAGGTAATATTGATTATTATTAATTAATATACTAATCCGTAGGCTAAACCATGGAATTTAAATTTAAAGTATCCAGAGTCCTACCGTATTCCATGAAGGAAATAATAATAAAAAAAAACAAAACAAAAAATATATAAATAACACATTTTCGAAAAAAATTTAAGTGACACATCATTTTTAAAGAAAGTAACTACAAAATAGAAACTGTCCTATTTTGGTTTACTAGGTTGTCCCGGAACTATTTGGAAATTTTTTTTAGATTTGTTTCCTGATAAAAATCCAATAAACAAGGTCTTAAAATGATTCGTTTCCATTTATCCGCCATTTTTTTTGTTTCCAAAAAAACAAACTTAATGTCATTGGAAGTAGAAAGGATTTTGAGTTCAAATATTGTGTACATATTTGTTGTATAAAATTTTATCAGGGTACACAAATTCAGATCAGTGAAACGTACATTTTTAAAATGGCAACCTTTAACAATTTTAGTGATATTTAACATTATACATTTCAAACGACCGCCATTTTAAAAATAATTATATAATACACAGTTCTGATGTTTACTTCAGTTTACATAACAAATATGTGCTCCAAATTTTAACTCAATAACTTTTGAAAATATCTATCTCTATTGGTCTGAATTAATGCCGTTTCATTAGAATCATACAAGTTTAAACTTCTGATAATTTACAAATACAGGCCTACTGTATGTAAACACTTAATTAATTTTAAAGCGAACAGTAATATAGTTTTGCCTAAAACACTGCATTTAAAATATGTGCGGATAAAATCGTTGATTTAAATAGGCCTAAATGTTTCATAATTTGTTTTGTTTTTTCGAAATCTATTTCACGTCTTTGAGTAAAATTTATTTATTTTATTTATTTCTTATCGGTTTGTTGACAAAATTATTTGTATAAAACAAATCATATAAATCAAGTATAAACAAGTACAAAACAATACATAAGATCAAAACTCACAAATTACAATTAAACAACAACAAGAAAAATTTACTATAACTAACATAAATACACAAAATTCAAAAAATAAAAAATCTGTGAGTTAATAAGATAATAATTTAACAAGACAAAAGTAGAAAAAAGTGTGCTTAAGACCACACCTTGGAAGTGAAAACTTCTGTGACCGATTTATATTTTTATCAGTATTAATATTAGAGGGGAATAAAGGTTAACAAATTACACAAGATAATTTATTGTCAAAAAATACTATATCATATTTTGAAATTTCATAATTATAATATATAATATAATAATTATAATATTCCTATATAGTAATACGAAAAATAGTGATCATTTTAATGTAAGCAGTATTTATTTGGTGACTAATGATTTTGTGTGAGGTATTAGTGTATGCACTCTACATAGAATTCATTATGGGTCACTCTGTATAAAGATTCTTTTAGCTAAACTATAGTGGTTAGCGTTATAAAAATTCGTTATACAGAGGTAAATTTTTAACTTCCCGCTAAGAAAATTGAAAATTTTCTAAAATCGGGAAGTTATTGGTTTCACCCCGTTTTTCGAAAATCGAGTATTCATCAGATCTCGACGTTTTGAGGTCCTAGGAATCTTCCCTGACCACTCTCGAGAGGGTGTCACCCTGTCTGTATGTATGTGTGTGTGTATGTAAGTATGTGACCCGCTTATAACTTTTGAACGGCTAAACCGATTGGATCCTACCAAACGGCGTTCTAAAGAGATCCATTAAACTTAGATTTCCTGAAAATTTCAACTAATTCGGACCGGTAGGTTCTGAGAAATTTCGAAAAAACTAAGAAATAAATTTTTTTCAAATCA
This sequence comes from Philaenus spumarius, assembly GCA_018207615.1. Lineage (NCBI taxonomy): Eukaryota > Metazoa > Arthropoda > Insecta > Hemiptera > Aphrophoridae > Philaenus > Philaenus spumarius. The sequence continues at coordinate 25,544 of JAGFPH010011375.1, forward strand.
GGTTTTTTTGGAATAACTTTTAAACGGCTTTACCGATAAATTCCAAAATCTAATCAGCTTTTAACCTTGAAAAGCGACGTCGATCACTACCAGTCCGGTCAAAATCGGTTAATTCGTTCGTGAGATATTGTGAACGAAAGAAAATAAAAAAAGTGTTTTTTCTCAATTTCTCCGAAACTTTTCATCTGAAAAATTTTTGTTGTTGATTCTTTCAATGGACTTAAAAAACTACATCGATTGCCGCAAATCGCATAAAAATCGGTTGATTCATTCAAAAGTTATGGCAGTTCAAAATTTCCAAAAATAGTGTTTGTTGTAATTAAACTTAGCGGGAAGTTACATGGATGGCCTTTAGGGTCAACCGTTTTCCAAATTTTTTTTTCTGAGAGTGGTTAAATTTGTTGAATTGAGGGTTTTTTACATGCTCTATTAGAGGTATATTCAGTTATTCATTGAGTGCTACGGCCAGTTCAAGGGGATTTCAAAAACTTCGTCACGTAGAGGAATTCGTTACAAAAAGGCTATACACTGTAAGTTGAAAACCACATATCAAGAATCTTTAAGAGAGGTTTTGATATCCGCTGAAGTCCTTTAATCCATACCCCACGCAAGAATATCACAAAATATTTTTTTGGGGCTACATTGAGGAACTATATAAGCTTGTCAAATTTCCTTGCGATAGTTTTATAAATTTTAGAAAAACTGACAAATAACTCATAACTGTAAATTAAGGACATTATTCAAAACATTTTTCCATCCACTTTTCGTAAACCATTGAAACTAATCTTCCCTCATATACGCCTTCGAATACTCGAAACGCAGTTTTTTTCGATACACTCGAACAGCGAAAATCGTAATTTTAAAATTTCGAGTGACAAACGATACGGCAGAAAATATTAGGTACGCAGGCGAACTCCTTCCTCGGCGCTTCTTTAAGTGGAAGGAAGGGGGCCCGCTTAGTAAAGTATTGACAGCAAACAAGATGAACCTTTGTTTAGTGAGTAACAAAAGGGAAGTGGTAAAACAAAAACTAGGAAGTGACTGGAAGACAATGGGAAGAGCTTCCCCTTCGCCGTAAGATCACACTTAGAAGGGATATCGTATCACGGGCAGGCTTTGTAAAACGAACGAAATTTAAATTGTATTTTTTAAATTAAGAATCGATCTGAATGAATTAGAAATATTATAATTTAGCCGTTGAAAAATATGCGAGCGCGATGTCCTCTCGTCCTGTCACTCTGGCTGTATGTTTCCCAACCCCCTTCTTTTGACTATCTTTTAAAACAGAGACCCATCTGTAATTTACCAACACTACTTTACCATTTACTACAACTGAGATGTGTTACTAAGTCTACCGTAATAATAAGTGGAAGAGAGTCGTCTTCTTGAGAGATTAACCTTCTAAACTTTGAAATTAGTGAATTCCATAGCAAATATGAGATATTGCAGTCACTCTTATAGTGAGACCTAAGGTCGGGATTGGTAAATGAGCTCCGATCATGTTCACTAGAACAAATTTTGGGGTCTCATTAAAAATGGTATATGAGTAGTGTTAAAACCCTCTGAGGATGAAGACCATGCCATCGAAATGTGCATAAGGGTAACGTATTAAACATAACTTACAATTTAGTTGTTTAGTTATTGTTTTTGTTCCTTGTTTTGTGGTTCGGGTTTTTTTTTATTCAGATCAGTGTGATTTTGTCGCCACAGTGCTCTTTTATTTGTTTAAAAAGCTAAGTGTTTCCGGGGAAAATCGGAATTTCCAAACATCAGATAAGAGTCGTGTTCATCAACCCAAAACTAAAAACCACAACTAATTGCCCCATTGGACATTTCGTCGCCTTTACTAACACCTCCATTAAACAAATTATAGGTCCAAAATTAGATAGTCCTACATTAATAAAATGCAGCGGAAGCGTGCGAAGCACGCAGGCCACACTTTCTTATATCCTGTTTATCTGTTATTACATTCAGTTTTCTGCTACTTCAAAGCATATAACATTTATTTTTTAAGTCGCGGCTTTATATTTGTCTTTGACACTTGATTTTTCCAAATAGCTGATTTTGTTGCCACAATGCTCTTTTATTTGTTTAAAAAGCTAAGTGTTTCCGGGGACAATTGGAATTTCCAAACATCAGAGTCGTGTTCATCAACCCAAAACTAAAAACCACAACTAATTGCCCCATCGGACATTTCGTCGCCTTTACTAACACCTACATTAAACAAATTATAGGTCCAAAATTTGATAGTCCTACATTAATAAAATGTAGAGGAAGCGTGCGAAGCACGCAGGCCACACTTTATTATATCCTGTTTATCTGTTATTACATTTAGTTTTCTGCTACTTCAAAGCATATAACATTTATTTTTTAAGTCGTGGCTTTATATTTTTCTTTCACACTTGATTTTTCCAATAAGATCCAAACAATTTAATAACAACATTTTCATCACAATCATAATTCTGTATTTTGCTTTCCTTGTACGGAAAAATATTTAAAATAAACAGTACCAGGAACTGGCACATAATTTTTCACAAACATATTTAAATTATTAAACAGATTGTAGGTGGGGTAGGAGAGGTGATTTATTAAAGAAGGAGATTAACTAATAAATATTACTATTATTATCTAGAGAGAAAACCAATCGATCGATTTCGAACAAATTTGCACCAAACACATTATTAGGCCTGTATAGATGCATGAAAGAAGGTTTTGACAAATTTTGAAAAACAATCCCCTTTATGGCCAAGAAAACCAGAAAAATCAGTTACTATTAGTATTACTAGCTAAACGAGAACTTTTAGAAAGATGCGGTTTTTTGCATATGGTAGGGTACCTTAAAGGCTACAGATAAGCCAAATTTTATCAAAATAGTTAGAGCCGTTTTTTTATAAAAAAAATAATAACTGATTTTTGGGGGGGATTTTTGGCCAAAAAAGGGGTTGTTTTTCAAAATTGTTCAAAACAGTCTTTCGGGCATCTATACAGGCCTACTTGACATGTCTGGTGTAAATTTGTTTGAAATCGATCGAATAGTTTTCGCTCTAGCTTTGTATACATACAGACAGACATTTTGTAAAAAACACTTTTTTGAACTGAGAATATCCCAAAACTGATATTTCCACAAATATCTCAATATCGATTTTTTTTGCGATTACCATACTTTCTCTATAGCCTACTATAGTATAGCGAGAACGTAATATGGAAGATAATAAAAGCTGTCTCATTAGCCATGAGTTGTAGAACTAGAAATAACATTACCCCCAAAGCGCACACACTATATGTGTTCTCACTCAAACTGGTGCATTTTACGACCGATTTTGTCCAAATTTGATACACACGTTGGTCGTCAAAACTAGCCAAAAACTCCCACAACCAGAATCACGTTTTTGACCAGAAATAACACTTGTTTTGAGATTTTTCGATACAAATCTTTTTTACTTCAATATTTGTAAATTTACTCGGAAACAAATCTTATGTTAGGTCTAGACTGATGAATCATTACATGTATTTACATTTATTACTATAGCAACCAATGATTGAATAAAATAACAGATAAAACATCTGTTTGCTCCAATATTACCATTAACTGCTAATTTCACAAATTTGTACAACTATTTTGTATTTCTAACTTTTGGATTTTTATTAAAAAGTAAACCTTAACCTTGCTGGTTCTTTTAACCAACTTTATTATAACTGCTGTTATAAAATATACGAAATAATTTGATTTGAACATTTAACATTATTTACCATCTTAGTTTTGGGGTTATTATTAATAATATTATAAAGAGTTAAAATTTGTTTGTTTATTTGTTTCTATGGGGGGGGGGGGGGGTAATCTCTAAAACTACTGAACCGATTGAAAAATAGTTTTACTAATAAAAAGCTACACTATCCTGAAGTAACATAGGCTAGAACTAATTTGGATTTAAGGGTTAAAACAACTCTTTAGGGGTGGAAGTGTGATAACAACCCCTAAAACAATCAAAATTTACTGTCATATTTTCCTTAAAGTTAGTGAGCTGAAAATTTCTACATTTATTTCTTACAATATACGTAAAAAAAGTATCACAGATTGACATTTTGTCGCGTGCTCCTAAGGGGTGAAAATATGGTAAAAATGTTGATTGTTATGCTTTCCTTAAAGCTGGAGAATTAAACCTTAATAACTTAAGGAATTTAAAAACAAGAAACTACTATGTTATATCCTAATTAAAATAAATACGACATATTAGAATTTAATTGTAGTGCCTATTTATATAAAATAACCTGTTTGAATTTGCTTTGACGCTAGTCACCGCGGGGGTTGGCAAGCGAAGCGAGCAGAGGGCGGAGCTTTCTAGTATATATATAGATTTAAAACACGCCCCTCTTATAAAATTAAAATACTTATTAATTAAAGATAAATTTCCCAAGAAACTTACACAAATATTTTACCACACACAACTCATTGGCAAAACAGAATTGTCCTAAGAAAACATCCCGGTCAGTTCATTCCACAATAATATTCGAACCTCTATTTCCATCCCCCCTTTACAGTTTCACACATTCGTCACAGCATAAAGGAATAAATTACCCGGCAAGCAGATTGCACTACTTGACTCTAACGTACGGACGGACGGACAATGGGAGCACGGTGTCCCCCAGGGATCTATGTTGGTTTAGGATATTGACATCCAAGTCAGATGTTGTTTTTAGACGGTGACAATTCAGGTAGGGAGAGGAACAAATTGATTTTTTAGTTTTATTTAAATAGGCGGCACGGTTTTGTAAATAAGCTGTCATTGTGACAGTTGTCGGAGGGGTGAGCGCCGGTGATGACTTTCGAAGGAGAATAAGTTTAACGGGTACTGAACTCGGTTTTTGGTTGTTCGGTTGTTTTGAAAATCTCTTGCACTATAATATGCAGAAAACATACTTTCATGTTATGCATATCTTTTATAAAGTAAACCTACTCAAGATTAACCCAAAGACTGTAACACAGCCTATTTCCAAGACTAATAAAATTAAAACGCTCACAAAAAGTACATTTATTTACAGCAAACGTTTCCACCACCAAGTTACCATCTTTAGTGACAATTGCCTCTTAACTCATTATAAAATAAATATCAAATAATACAAAAGACAAAAAATATTGTTCACCATTTGAAATAGTAATTTTTATAGGCCTAATCAGTAAAGTTATTAAAATGTGTTGTAACAATCTGATTTTCTAAAATTGTTATTATAGATATGTTTTCTATATGTGGTTCAAATTTTATTAAAATTGGTTAAATATTTTTAAAGTTAGTAAATTTTTTCTAAAGACATGAACAAACAATTCTTCACCGAATAAAGATATCGGAAAGTAATTTTTGTAGGCCTAACCAGTGAAGGTATTAAAATTTGTTGTAACAGTCTGATTTTTTTATATTATTATTAAAGATATGTTTTCTATGTGTGGTTCAAATTTTATTAAAATCGGTTAAATATTTTTAAAGTTATTCGATTTTTACATAAGGTTAAATGAGAAGCTTATGGAGCTTATGAGAAACTGGGCACCGATGACGTCACGAGTTACTGCGCATCCACTCGTGAACCCTACCGTTAGTAGGCCTATTCTATATCAGGGCTACGTATTCTATAGTCCTGATTCTATATACCGTGATCCGGGCTCTACTTATAAGGGTTTAGTTTCTTTATAATAATTAAAATATGTTTTATTAATTTTTCATATTGGCAATGCAACAAGGTCAGACATAAGCTACTGAGTTTGTTTGATGCAACACTCCCACTGATTGGCCGGACCTATTAATACAACTTCATTAACAGTGATCGACCTTCGTCCTTACAATTATACTGTTTCTAACAGTTGTTCTTTTACCGACTGCAATTAAATAATTACAGCCAACTGAATTGATGTGTTGAACAAAAGTTAGGTTAGGATTTAGATGCGGGCAAACTGACGCTCATCATCCAATTGTCGACGCACCACAACTCACTTGATTAAAGGGGAACGAGTCTGAGAAAGCCGCTTTAATCCAGAAGGCAGTGGCTTTAGATTGTTGTCGTTGTAGTTGATCTAGATGGCCGTGGGTTTCAGATCAGTGAGCTTGTTAATACCGTTTGAAACTGAAGTAATGACTTTCATTTAGTAAATATTATTAGTTGTATGGATTCTGGTCCAGATAAAAAGGCTCATTTGCGTTTTGGGTTTGTCCATGCAGGCGTTTGTTTGAGCAATTCTAGTCCGATAGGTCTTGTATTATTTCTAATACAATGATCCCAGGCACCGCATGTTTATGAGTATATTTCTCATCCGTAATTAAGTACTTTTTGTATTTCCGATAGTTCTCTTTTGGGGGCAGAGTTCGGCTGAGGATGAAATTTTGGACGAATTAGAAAAACTGAAACGAGAAAGTATATTTAAATTTTGTTCTAATGAAGTTGTGTGACGAATATACTACGAGTCTTGCACATCAAATTGCTCGGAAAGAAGTATAGAATAAAATGAATTTCCAAAATTAAGATTATGTGTTTTAACGTTTCAACGTTTGAGAAATTGGACTACTAAAGAAGACGCTGAATAACTGCCTGCGTGTGCGAAATATATTACTAGAAGAATTTGTTTGCACCTAATCCTCAAGTCGCGTCACACGCACAGCTTCGCTCCGCTTGCAGCGGAAGACACGCTTTCACTGTAAAAAGTTGCATCCACGGTAAAAAAAACCATGTGAATTTGAACAGTGCACTTTATAGTATTTTACTTTTGTTCTAAAAAAAGGTCATTAACTTTTTAAGCGGGGTGATATTCATTTGATAAAAACCGTTTTATAGGCTACATGTTTATGTTATTTTACTAAAGGTTATTCGCGAATTTCCATAGGAAAAATTAGCCATTGCAGTGGGCCCTTATGGTAAGACCCAAGATCGGGAGTAGCAAATGAGCACCGATCATGGTCCCCAGAACACGTTTTGGGGTGTCATTAAAAATCATATATATTATGTTTATATATTTATGTATGTATGTGTGCGCACTCTAACGGACGCATTTTACGTCCGATTTTTAACAAATTTGGTACACATATTGGGTTTCTAAGTCGTTTGAACTGGTAGGTTAGCCAAACAAATTTACCGGAAGTAGACCACATTTTTGACTGGAAGTAACTTTTATGTATATACGTGTGCGCACTATAACGGACGCATTTTATGTCCGATTTGGTCCCAATTTAGTACACAGGTTGGTTTTCTAAGTCGTTTGGACGAGTTCGTTAGCCAAAAAAATTGACCGGAAGTAGACCAAATTTTTTACCGGAAGTAACAATATTTTGAGATTTTTCGTACTAGAATTAAATTTTGTCGAAGTTTTATTTACAAGAATAGACATACGAAATAATTCTGCACATTTTGTTTTTTTTTTACGCGACCTTATAGCCCATCTGGTTCCCCAAAAACAGTCAAAACGTAAAATACCGTAAAAGTACCAGAATTAAATCCACGGCTTTTACCGTGGTGACCGATGGCAATATATTTGGTACATGCTGGCAGCACCTTCGAGAGTAGATCAATTTCCCAAATAGTTGTTTGAAACCCAAAATCATATATACATTTAATTTTGGAAATTCGCTCAACTCACGTCAGCGGTTCAGCTGCGTGGTCGAATTATTTTACTTTTTGATCGATTTTGGGGAGCCAGACGGCCTATAAATTAAAAAATAAAAAAAAATGTGCGGAATAAATCTGATATATTAATTTTTTGGATAAAACCCCGAAAATGTTTAATTCTAGTGAGAAAAGTTTAACAGGTTGTTGAATTTTTTGGCTACGAACTCGTGCGGGCGACTTAGAAAACTTACGTGTACCACAATTTGGACCGAATCGGATGTAAAATGCTGCCGTTAGAGTGCGAACACAGATATATTTGTGTGTGACACTACAAAACGTGTTGTGTTCTGGGGACCGTGATCGGTGCTCATTATTAACTCCCGACCTTAGGTCTCTCGCTCGTCGCTCGAAGCGGACATACTCGCTTTTTATATCACTGTTAGGGCAATTTTATGGTATTTATCGATTTTGAGGGAACCGTACGAGCCATAAGGTCGTGTAAAAGAAACAAAATGTGCAGAATAATCTCATGTATTTATTTTATACCCCAAAAACCCCAAAAACGTTTCATTCGTGTAGTAAAAATCTCACTAAATCGTTACTTGCGAACAAAAAACCTGCTTGCGGTTGTTAGATTTTTTGGATACGAACTTAGAAAACCAACGTGTGTACCAAATTTGGACCAAAAAGAACGTAAAATGAGCTCGTAATATATTTTTTTTTAATGGCACCCCAAAACGTGTTGTGTTCTGCGGACCATGATCTGTCTTCATTGACCACTTCCTTCCTTTGGTCTCCCTATAGCTCAATAGCTCAATTTCTGCAATAGCTCATCTTTCCTATGGAAATTGGCTAACAATTACAAAATAGAAATCGATATTTTTAAAATCTTGACTACAAGTTTCCTTTAACATGTTCACTGCGGGCGGTACGAAATCATACCGCTTTGTATTGCAATACACAATGCATTTGGTGCTTCGCACGCCAACCCCCTTGTTGGGAGAATTTACAATACACAATGCATTGCATTCTTTGCTCGCCAACCCCTGTATTAAGGGTATTTACAATACACAATGCATTGCGTGCTTCGCACGCCAACCGAAGTATTGGGAATATTTTCAATACACAGTGCAATGCGTGCTTCGCACGCCAACCCCCATATTGGGAGAATTTTTAATACACAATGCATTGCGTG